>VZQC01002242.1:40413-67706 GCA_009823505.1 Rhizomys pruinosus | reverse complement strand
GGTGACTTGTTCCTCTGATAAAAATGTAATGGCCTCCTTTGTCTCTTCTGATTTCTTTTACTTTGAAGTCTATTTTGTCTGATATTAAAATAGCAACACCTGCTTTCTTTTTGGTAGCATTTTCTTGGAATATTTTTTCCATCCTTTCACTTTAAGGTGGTTCCTGTCTTTGAAGGGTAAGATTTGTTTCTTGTAGACAGCATATTGATGGATTCTGTTTCCTAATCCAATCTCCCAGTCTATGTCTTTTGATTGGGGAATTTAGTCCATTAATATTTAAGATTATGACTGATATGTTTGTGTTGCTTCCTTTTGCCTTATTATCCATTTGTGGTTTTGGTTTAGGTTTCTACTTCTGCAGTTATGCTTTTATTGATTTCTCTTTCTAGGTGCCAGGGGATGGTTGCTCCTTTCTTCTGTCCTTCGAATTTCTTCAAGTATTCTCTGAAGGATTGGTTTTCTGGACATGTATTCTTTCATCTTGTTTATGTCATGGAAGGTTTTTCTCTCTCCTTCAACTATAATCGACATTTTTGCTGAATATAGTAACCTGGGTTGGCATCTATTGTCCTTTAACACTGGGAATGCTTTGCTCCACATTCTTCTTGCTTTCATGGTTTGCATTGAGAAGTCACTTGTAAGTCTGATAGGTTTTCCCTTGTAGGTCACTTGTTTTTTTTCTCTTGTTGCTTTAAGGATTTTGTCTTTGTTTTGGGTGTCTAGCATTTTAACTATGATGTGGCGTGGAGAGTTTTTGCATGCATTTGTATGCATGTATATCCAATTAACTAAGTAATT
The DNA here is from genome assembly GCA_009823505.1 of Rhizomys pruinosus. NCBI lineage: Eukaryota > Metazoa > Chordata > Mammalia > Rodentia > Spalacidae > Rhizomys > Rhizomys pruinosus. Next base: position 66,908 of record VZQC01002242.1, on the reverse strand, counting down.
AATGTAGAAAATACCATAAAGCACAATTCTATGAAAGACATGAAGTGTGAATTTAAAGAGAAAAGGGAACATTCCTTCTGGGTGAAGAGTTTTATTTTAAAAGACAAAATTTACAACCTGCTGAAAATTATATGCTTTGAAAGTATTTGTAGTCGTGAAAAATCAAAATCAATTGAAACAATACCTGATATTTAAAAATTATTCTAGAGGATCAAACAAGCAAAATGAACATCCGTGTTATAAGTCCTTTCTCAGTGATTTCTTCTCCCATGTCCAGTACAAGTTTGAGCTATTTTGCTCAGCTCCCTCCATCTGTGAAAAAAACAGAGCAGCAGCCATCCTTCTTGACTTCAAATCAAAACCATTCTCTTTAAGAGAACTCAGCAAGACTCCTTGATTCTAGGAGATAGGTTCTCAAGGAAGAACAGCTTTGTAAGGTACATTAGCTCTATTCTTCAAGTGCCAGAGAATCAATGGGGTCCACATGATTATGTTTGGATTTTAAATACTGAAAGTAAGGAAAACATTCAGAAAGCTGATATAATAATCTAAAAATAGGTGGCAGTAAGTATAGACATAAAAGATGTTTAGGTGGGCTTATGTGTTCAAATTATTTGATATTCCTTTTCTGCAAAGCCTCATAAGGTTGGCTGAGCAAGCCATGCATCTGTATTGCAATTTATCTTTTCCATCTTTCTAATGGTGCTTTTACAGATGGCAATCACAAAGAACTCATTAATGAATACCTAGCATGGTAAGTGTCTCAGCATTTGCTTCCTAGGGAACCCAACCTTGGACATAAGATGAGGGATAGAAGGAGATTGCTCTTCCAAGGCCTCAAGGAGTCAAATTAAGATAGACTGGGATATAAGAGCCAAGACTTTGTCTTTTGTCTCCTTTTTGTTATATCAGGCACAAAGCTGGGCCTGCAGTAGAAGTTTTTGCCTTGACTAACTCCAAGAGAAAAATTGAACAAGAAAGTAGATCATTAGTTCTTCAGATGTTTCCCTTAAATATTTAAATGAACTTATAAAACCAGCCAGCCTTCAAAGACTGCTAACAAAAAAAGTCTGTGGGAACTAGAAATTCCATTTTTAAGTGGTAATCCTTAAGAATTTCTCCAAGAAACAAATTGTCACTTTTGTAACTTTAAAGGAGGTACTAAGGCGGGGCATGGTGGTACACAACTTTAATACCAGGCGGATCTCTGTGAATTCAAGGCCAGCCTGGTCTACATAGTGAGCGTCAGGCCAGCTGGGGCTAAAGGGAGACCCTGTCTCAAAAAGACCAAAAAAAGGAGATACTAGAACACTTTTGAGACATAGTAGGAGACTATAAAGCATTAAAAAATCAATATATGGGGACTTGTTTTATTTTCACTGTGCTGATTAAACTATTGTTTATTTTATGACTGGATACAATGCAATAAATATTCAGGTGTTTAGTGTACGACTAAGAATAAATTATATGTTTCTTTAGCATTATTAAAGCCATGCACTTTATATAACAGACAAATTTAAATGACATAGTGTAGCTTGTTTTCTGGGAGCATTGACTTGCAAGAGAAAGACAAGTGAATTTCCATGTAAAAAGCAGAGGAATTAAAATACTTCATTGATATTGAAAAAAAGAAAATACAAGGCTTGAAAAGCCTTTATTTATATTCTCTCCTCTCTGTCCCTACTCAACAAGTACACACACACACACACACACACACACACACACACACCCCTCATATCACCTATATATAAAAAAACTGATTCCCTTTTCCATCTTCCCTGGCTCATGCCAGAAAGAAAAGTGATCATACTGTCTGTTTTCATAGCTAAGAATGTTACAATGAAAGGGAAGGAAAGAGGTGCAGGAATGCTGATGTAAAAAGGAACAGCCTTTTACACACAGAAGGCTCAGAGTTCGAGTCCCAAACATTGGGGGTAAAAAGAGCAGCTTTACATAATGAGGTCAAGTGTCAAGCCAGTCACTATACTTTGGACTTGGTCTCCTTTAAACTTAGTCCTCACATAACAGGAACTCAATCAGCTGGGAACAAATGCAAATCTGTATTGAGATGTCTAGGAGAATTATGGAATAGATCCAGATGGAAGCTATATATTATTCTCAGCAGTTATCCCCTCTGGAAAAAATGGGGCAGAAAAATGTGCTTAATGAACTCAGTTATGATCAGAGAGGAGGGTGCTTCCCCAGCAAGGCCCCAAATCTCAAATCCAAAGGCTCCTTTTTTTCCACACAGGGCTCTGACTGGAAGTCAGTGGGGGCTCTATGCTTGAGTGCCAAAGACATGTAGGGAGACAGGTGGGGACTATGGGTGTTGCAATTACCCAGCACCGGAACTGCATAATGCAGACAGTGCAGCATTTTAGGAGGGACAGATGCCAATTGCAATCTGGCTATACCCAAAGTTAGGAACTCTGGAAAAACAGAACTAAAAGGACACATACAGGAAAGAAAACAATGCATTACACAGCACAAGCTAAACTCTCCACATAGCACAAGCCAAAATCTTACCCAATAGAAGTTTATCAGATGACTATTAAGGACAGAACTGAGATATGGATGGTACAAATCTAAGGAATATTTAGTTTAAAACAATCCTTCCAGAAATGCTTTACCTCCTTAGGTAAAGGACTAGTTTCAAACATTTTCCAAGTAATGCTTCTTAAAATGCCTCCAAAGTATGTGGTGTTTTGTGTTTGAAAGATTGGAGGGTGCTGTTCTAGAAAACTCCTTTGTATAATTGATAGGTAAAGAGATGTGAAAGAGGCCACATAAGCAATAGAAGGAAATGCAACCCCTATAGGAATCTAAATGGATTTGACAGTTCATATATTTACAACTGGAAAAATAAAGCTTCATTCCTTAGAAAATACCTTTAAATATATATGTGCACATACATATATAATTGTAATATATAATTATTTTTATGCCAAAAATTAAGAGACAAAACTGAACAGGTAAAGTTTTGATCTCAAAGAAACACTTTGCACATTACTTGCAATAAATCCAAACCACAAAAGAAATCACAGCAAAAACCATTTAAATCAAGGAAATAACAATTATTTGTTTTGCACACAATCACATACTCAATCTCACATGGTTTAGTTTCCATGTATCATTTTTCTTCAGCTTCAATAACATTTTTAAATCAGAAGCGCAAGAGAAAAGTAAAGGTAGAACATGAATATGGGTATTGACTTAGGGTCTATTTCTCTCTATATAAAATATTCTCCTAAGCACATTATTTTTCTTTAAGATTTTATTTATTTATTTATTTATTTATTTATTTATTTATTTATTTATTTATATGTTGGTGTCCATGGAGGGCAGAAAAGGACATTAGATCCCTTACAACTCATTTTACAGGCAGTTGTGAGCTGCCAGATGTGGGTGCTGGGAGCCTGACTCTGGTCCTGTGCAAGAGGAGCAAGTGCTCTTAACTACTGAGCCACCTCTCCAGCCGCAAGTTATAATCTTAAACTGCTTCAAATCAAACCCTCTAAAAGCTAGTACTTTCCTGCTAACCTATAGTGTTATCGTGTTTGTTATTATATGAAAACGAAATGCTCAAAGGAATGCAACATAAGCAGTTTCTAGCTTGGACCTTATGGCATCCCAGAGCCAAAATAGTCTTTTTTCTCCTCTTTATCTTCTTACTCCCTCTTCCTTCTTCCTTCCTCTTTGGCCTTTGGACACAGATTCTCACTATGTATCCTGGGCTTCCTCAAACTCACAATCCTCCTGTCTTAGCTCCTAGTGAGCTGTGATTACAGGCATGTGCCACTCCACTGTGTCCAAGATAGTCTTATTTTTTTTTTCTTTTTTTGGTCTTTTTAAGACAGGGTCTCCCTGTAGCTCTGGCTGTCCTGGAACTCACTCTGTAGACCAGGCTGGCCTTGAACTCACAGAGATCCTCCTGCCTCTGCCTCCAGAGTGCTAGGACTAAAGGCGTGCGCCACCACGCCTGGCTAAGATAGTCTTTCTTTTATCCTCTAGTAACCCATTGTTTTGTGTCATAACCCAAACTAGTGAAACTACAAATTATTCTGACCTCGGGTATTTTCACCGTGTGTAGATAGTTGCCAATTCTTCATCTCATCTACTAACTCGACATACTTATATTATGTGCTCTTTCTGTCTTGGGAGTATGTGTTATGCTATGGAGATGGAGTGGTGGTGAAGACTCAGACCCTGTCTGTGATCACCTGAATTCAACCATGGCAGACTTTAGAGAAAACTAATACATGGAGTATCAAGAGTTGTAGTTTGACTGCAGAAGTTGCACATGAGAGGTTGCTGTAGAGGGGGAAGTGAAGCCATGATGCAAGGGCTTCCTCCCAGAAATGAGACTCAAGCTCCATTAAAAGCCCAGCCTCTGTCATGTTTAACCAGAGGGGGCAAAGTCTGTGCCATTTCACCAGTATATCCTCAGTACCTAGCAGAGTACATAGTAAGCACTCAGTAAATGATACTTAAAAGATGAAAACCATTCTTCAAAATGAATGCAAGAAAAATATCTGAGTAAACATTCCCCTTTTCAGTTGTACAGCAGAAAACATACTTGCAATGAATATGCACTAAATAAATATGAAAATGGGAAATGAGTATTTAGGAAAAGAGAAGCCAGCTCATGCCTGCTAGGACTCAGGGAGGGCTAAGAAAAGATCGTGTTTTTAGAGTGATCGTTATCTACTGGATGTGACAGTACGGCTAGTTGGAGGAGTGATGACCTGGTACTTTTAGGTCATTTGGCTTTGAAAGACATCTTTTCCTCTTACCAAAAAGAAAGATGCAGCAGAGGGGCAAATGTGGCTCGGTAAGATGTCCACTAAAACCTTTCTGATTCTGTGACAGTCTATTTCTTTTTTCTTTCTTTCTTTCTTTCTTTCTTTCTTTCTTTCTTTCCTTATTTATTTATTTATTTATTTCCTTATTTATTTATTTATTTATTTATTTTATTTTTGTATGTGTATGAGTGTACTGTCTGCATGTGGGTTTGTGCACCCGTGTCGTGCAATGCCACGGAGGTCAGAAGAGGGTCTCAGATTCCCATGGAAATGGAGTTCTCCTGGAATTGGAGTTACAGACGGTTCTCAGCCGCCATTTGGGTGCTGGAGATCGAACCCAGGTCCTCTGCAAGAGCAGTCGGTGCTCTTAACCGCTATGCTATCTCTCCAGCCCCTCTTGACAGTCTAAACACATTCACAGGAACCCTGCCAGTTAGAAGTACAAAGTTATCAAAGAGTCCCAGCTCATTTGCATATAAATATGTAAGTAGTCATATTGAAGTTTTGAAAAAGTCTGCCCAAAATATTTAATCACATAGAAAAGGATCTAGCACTTGGGAGGCAGAGACAGGCGGATCTTTGTGAGTTCAAGGCCAGCCTGGTCTACAGAGTGAGTTCCCAGGACAGCTGGGACTACAGGGAGGACCCTGTCTCGAAAAAAAAAAAAAAAAAAAAAAAAAGGATCTAAGTATCACAAAGATTGTTTAAGTTTCCTTGAAGTTTAAACAAAACTAATACTGTTCCAGCAATGTATGAAAGGGATTAAGGATAAATGTAATTCTACGAATAGAGGAAAGGAGAATAAAGGGAAGAGTAGAACTTGAACTTTGAATATAGACCTTTTGTTTCTTCTGCTGTTTTGTTTTTTAGTTAGTTTAAGAGAGGTACTACTATGTAGGCCTGGCTGGCCGGGAATGATGCAGATCAAACTCAACTCATACCTATGGTGATTCTCTTGCCTATTGCCTCCTGAGTACTGGGATTACAGGAACATGCTTCCATACCTAGCTAAAATCTTCTAAAGTTATTTTTGTTACTATGCTAGCCACTATCATGAAAGAAATTAAGAATCTAGTGAGAACCTACACACTAATAGAGGAAGTAGGCAAAATGGCAAAATTTAAGGAGTGTGGGAGATGGTCTAAGTTCAGATTTGGTTTGTTACCACAGTTAAGCAAAAACCAACAAGGTAGGGGTTGTGTGAGGAGAAGGCTCATACTGTACATGTGCTTTCTGCTTGGCCTGAGGACCAGAGCTTGATTCTCAGGATGCACATGCTGCAAGTTATCTGACCTCTAAACACATGCAGTGACACACATACACACACACACATACACACACACACATACACACACACACATACACACACACACACACACAATCCACCCATCCATCCATTCATCCATCTGTCCATATATGTGTGTGTATGTATATCCATCCATCAACGTAAAAAAAGAAATGTAATTATCATCCCTTTAGCAAGAATAAGCCTTCTGATTTGCCAGAGCTTCCTTGTTCTCTATCATTCATTTACCTATCTTATCTGCATCCCCTGTTCACTACCTGACCCCTGAGATTATAATCATTCTAGTGGTTTATCCGTTCCCATTTCATAGCTGGATGAGCACATGCTTCAAATTGGTGCTGTAGAACCCTTTCACTTCAGAGGAACATTTGTAAATGCCAGCAGGTTAGCAAATGTTAGCCAGGGAAGCTGGAATTTTGACAGCTGTATTGGATGTATATGTTGGAATGCTGCCCTAACTTTCCACAGCTCCAAATCTTGGGCCTCTTGCCTGCCAGCTGGATTCCTTACCAGTATCTCTACTGCTCCAAGAATGACATTGTTCTGTTTTGGTCTGGGGGATTTTTAATTTGGTTTTCTTTTGATTTCTGGTACTGGGGCTAGAACTCAGGGCCTCCTGTGAGCCAAACAGTTGATCTATGACTGAGCTGCATTTCCACCATCAGAGTGTTCAGAGTAAAAGGGAAGGCCCCATTTCCTCCCACACTTATTCCTCCTTCACTTCAAAGTTTGGAAAAGTTTATTTATTTATTTTTTATTTCTTCCTTATTTTCTGTCCCCAGAATCCAGAGAAACAGAAAAAAAAAATCCAAAAGTAGAGGACAGAATGTACTGGCATTGCTTGGAAGACAGGAAGGTCAAGGCAAATAGAGAGCACAGGGAGAGGATGTGATCCAGTGTCAGAATGCTTAGTGTGGGACAAGCCCTGGCTTCCTTTCCCAAAAATGTCAAAGAAATAAGAGGGGCCTGATAGTGATTCTGAATAGTGGGGCGTCAGCTCTTCATAAAGGATTTTCTGCCCCTTCCTGGTCATAGACTCAGAATATCATAAGCACTGGAAGAAGCCTAGATAGCTATTTGGCCTAACCTCATTACGGTAGAAGGAAAGGAAACAAGGAATGGCTTACTCGAGGTCACAAAGTGAGGTATTTGCTAAGCTGAATCTTGAATTGCAATCTTAAAGTTCTCAAGTTCTTTTCACCATACAAGGACAGATGGGCCTGCTCAGAGAAGGAGCATTTACTTCAGGGTCTGTCTTTCAAAGTTGTTGTACTGTAGAGTAGCAGAGTATGAGGGGCCTTCGTTTATGTGATATAAGCACTTTTTGGAGCCTACAAGATGGCTCATCTGGTCAAGGTGCTTGCTACCAAGCCTATGGACCCAAGTTTGATCCTCAGAACCCACATGGTATAAGGAAAAAATGGACTCTAGCAAATTGTCTTCTGACCTCCTTACACATACCATAGCATGCACACACATGCATTCACACCCACTCAGACAGAGACTAAAGACATGAACATAGATGTTATTTTTTAGAGTAAGCACCTACTCTGTATTAAGGTCTATGCTTGATTCTACAGGCACAAAGTTCAAGAGAATATGGTCTATTCTAAGGCAAGTCACAGAATAAATGTCACCAACTCTTTGACAACTGTTTATGGCAGTGCTGCCCCATAAGAATGGGATTTGAATAACAAATCTGAACTGCATATATCATTTTTCTTTTTCTTTTTTTTTTTAATTTTTTTTATTTATTTCTGTATGTGTATGAATGTACTGTCTGCATGCAAGTCTGTGCGCCCGTGTCATGCAACGCCGCGGAGGTCAGAAGAGGGTCTCGGATTCCCCTGGAACTGGAGTTCTGGAATTGGAGCTTCAGACGGTTCTCAGCCGCCATGTGGGTGCTGGGGATCGAACCCGGGTCGTCTGTAAGAGCGGTCGGCGCTCTTAACCGCTAGGCCATCTCTCCAGCCCCATCATTTTTATTTTTCAAGTAGCCCTATTTAAAGAAATAAAAAGAAACAACTGAAATTCATTTTAATAATATATCAAATTAACTGATTAAAGCTAAAACATTATCATTTCCACATGTAATCAATATAAAAATAGTTAAGGTATTTAGTGTTCTTTTTTGGTGACAAGTGTTGAAAATCCAGAATCCCTTTCCCAATTATAGCACACTTTAATTGACACTAGTCATATTTCAAGTGTCCAAGAGTCACATGTGGCTAGCGACCTTGCTACTGAACACTGAAGGTCCAAGGTCAATGATAATACTTGGCCTTGAATACCCAACTTTGTCAAATGGAAGATGAATATGTCTACAGCTTCCTAATCTATGAATTTATACTTTAGTCACATAACATTGGTGTTTCAGGACACTTAATGCTGATATGATGAAATACGGGATGTGAAGGAACCAGAATTTCAGTGCAGTTTAAGAAGGTCTAAGTAACACATATTTACTGGTTTCTTCCTTTCCTACCATGCAAGGTAAGTATCACTCGCAGAACAGTTTTCAGACTTGATAACACAAAACAGCATTGCAAAGTGGCCAGTATTCCTTGATACCTTCATCTTTCTTGTATGATAAAGACATTCTTTAAGTGCCTGTGGTTGAGATTTTAGAATAGGAGAATACATATTATGTGGGCTCTCATTCCAATTTGTCCTCAGAATCACATACTGTTAAAGATAATTTAGCTCCATTTTCCCTCCTTAAACTCAGAGAGGGTGAAGTGATTTGATTAGTAGTTTACTAAAATTAAGGACTCCTAGCATCCAGTGCTCCTTACAGCATCGCCAGGTGCTTTCTGGTTTTGAAAAGATACAAATATTTCAAGGTGTTACAGATGGACAGCATTCCTCAGGTCCTTGTCAGTAAGCTTCTGGGCCTCAATCCTTCATACCACTCAACACAAGATTTTTAAAAGGCCTCTTTTTCCAGTGTGACATTCTTTTCTCCAGGGGTGAGGGGGGCACTCCACGAGCATAAAACAGAAGATACCTGCCTTGTCTCTTCGTGTTCACTCACTTTCAAGAAATAAAAGTTATTCTCATTTCTCTGCTCTCCATTGGAACCCATTCCACTATGATTAAACCCACCATTTCAGTCCTACCAATCTGGAAATAGGGCTTGCCAGTGACGAGTGTGCCCTCTGCTGACTGGATGTCTGCTCTGCATGTCCATGTAATCTGCTCACACTTGCACGTTTGCAGCCTCAGCTACCTGAGAGTCACATTAAACAGAAACAAGACATGAAGCATGGGCTACTTTCCCTCTTAGGAAGAATCTACCAACTGTAGAGCAAAGACTCCTGATCAGTCCGTATAATGAGAAGACCCTATTGCTTTCAGTCAAGAAGTTTGCACCTTCTGATTTTCTACCAATTTTGCCTCAAAAGTACGTTTTTTTTTTTTTTACCACTTAACCATTCTCCCACCCTACACAAAAAGTTAAAATGTATAAACAGCGCTTTCAAGTGTGCAGTATAATTCAGTACAATAACAAGCTTTTAAAATAGGGCTTAAAAAGAACCCCTTTTCTGAGAGCATGAAAAGTAATTAGAAATACATTTTGAGTCCTTCCTAGATCTCCAGCTCTCCTGGGGTGTGCTTTAGGATGTGTCACTTTTCTCACACGCCTCCTCCTGCCCTGCCCCCACCAGAGCTGCCTTGGGAGCTGCAGCTCCATTCTCAAGTCTTTTCAGCTGGAGGCCTCCCGCGCCTTCCCAGCATTGCTTTCTACCAAGGCCTCTCCTTTCCCACTCTTTTTCTTTTCTTTCTTTCTTTCTTTCTTTCTTTCTTTCTTTCTTTCTTTCTTTCTTTCTTTCTTTCTTTCTTCCTTCCTTCCTTCCTTCCTTCTTTTCTTTCTTTCTTTCTTTCTTTCTTTCTTTCTTTCTTTCTTTCTTTCTTTCTCTCTCTCTCTCTCTCTTTCTTTCTTTCTTTCCTTTCTTTCTCTTTCTTTCTTTCTTTCTTTCTTTCTTTCTTTCTTTCTTTCCCTTTTTTCTTTCTTTCTTTCTTTCTTTCTTTCTTTCTTTCTTTCTTTCTTTCTTTCTTTCTTTCTTTCTTTCTTTCTTTCTTCACTGCCTAAGATCAAGAGAGATACCTCGAAGGTTACATGCAACCTCACAGGAATAGACCTTGGCAGCGACCTTCGAATATGTTTGCCACCTGCAGAGAGGCTCAGCTATCACTGGGGGACAAATGCCAACCCATTTGGAAGCCTTCACTTCATAGACCTAGTTGGGTGTGGGGTCAGGTGGGGGCTGGAACGCCAAGAGTGTTTTCAGTTGATCTCAAGCCACCTGGAGGAGGGACCACAGCCACAATCTATGTTGAGGTTCTGATTGCATGTCAGTAGGAGTCCCCCCGCCCCCACACTCAGATTAAAGGATAGGAAGGCTGTACTGGAAAGCATGAGGATGAAGGGGCAGGAGGTACCACAGGCTATGCTGCAGGCTCAAGCAGAACAAGAACCAAAAAGACTCACCACAAGTATCCAAGAAGATGCAATAAGTAAATCTAGGAGGAACCAAGTGGAAGCAGGAATAGGGGTGCAGCTGGAATTCACCCAAAAGGCAGGAAAGTAGGGCTTCCTCTTGTCACTGAGCTAACTGCTAATGGCCAATGAGCACCATCCTTTACTCCCAGCCAAGCAACCTGGGGTTACTGCTTCTGACAGTGAGAAAGGCGGCCACAGAACCTTGTTAGGAAGTACTGTGCCAGAATTCCTGCCAACAATTTGGATCATGGGCCAGCTTGAGAGAGCGGTGATAAATCAAGAAAATGTTGAATGAACTCTTGACTAGGAGCTTAAGACAGGTTTTTCATTCAGCAGCTGGAAAGGGACCATGAAGAAAAAGTTTAGCATCACTGTTCTTGGGAAGAAACATTACAACAGTTTGTACACAAGAAGAGTGGTATAGAGTAGGTGGGGTAAAGATGAGTGTTGGTGCTTGGTGCTTAGTTCTGAAGTGGAGCCTCACCCCAGCCCAAGGGCCCTTCAGGGATCGGAAGAGGAATAATCCGCCTCCCCTGCCCCCCCCCCCGCCTGTAAATTTATTGCAGTTGTTCCTTTGGTTACCCGTTTTCCACCACAGTTGGCAACTCAAGGAGACAGGGTGGGAGTAGATGTGGGGGTGGATAGAGGAATAAGGGTGGAGCATCCCTGTGTGCTCCCGGAGAGAGTGTGTGTGCTCCACCCCTGTCTCAAGCAAGTAATATGCGTGATTTGTGTTCTTTCTCTGGAGAGATACAGGAATCGTGGCCAACGATTTTATGTCATCTAGTTCAGCTTTTAATAGACATTCCTGAAATAGCTCTAAAGAGTTTCAGATTCGTTTTCTTCACACGAAGGGTTAAGAGCTGCGAGAGCAGCAGCACTCCCCTAGTCATCCTTCCCTGGGCCTGTTCCCCACCCTCCCCATCCTGTCCTCCCGACCTCAATTCAAACCTTAACGCCACCTCCCTCTACCTGTATCTCTGAGTCCCTTGAACCCTGGGCTGCTCTCTATGAATGTCTTGTGCAGCTTTCTGTGTTAATTTAATACAAGTGCACCGTGAACGCGGAAAAATAAATAGAAGGACCGAACATATGACTCTCCGTAGTGAAAAGTCTTTTCGAATAAATAAGAGGCTGAGTTTTTCACTGTTGAATGTAAATTCCTTTGAAGTGGAACTAATCATTTCAAGATAGTTCACGTTGTCCTAACAACGCGGGTGAATGGCAAGGGCCCTTCTTTTTGTTAAAGATATGTTTTCTTTCTTTCAGTCAAAACTGATGATGATACCCCTTTCACGCTCTGTCCTCCCAGCTACCCAAACCGTACTTGCAGAATCCAAATCCCCGCGGGTGACCGCTTCTCAGGCGGAGCCAGAGTGCACCAGTTTCATCTCTCCTTCCGCCCTCCCCCAGCTTGTCCTTGAGCCTTTAGGAGCCCACGGGGTCCACCTCCCTGCTGTAGGGGGCGCTGTGGCCGGGGGAAAGCAGGCTGAGCAGATCCTGGCTGCAGCTGTGCAGGGAACGGGGCCAAGTACTGGAACTCCCAGACTGCAAGTTCAAACTAGCTGGATATGGTGGGCCCCAAACCTTGTAAGTGTCCTGTCAATCTGTTGGCCCCAGGACTACTAAAACTGTGCACTGGCTCTGGCCAGCGCTTTCCGCAGCTGGTGCCCACTTACTGGGGAAGGAAAGTTCATCTCAGAATAATCCCGCCCGGCCAAACTGTTCAAATCTGAACTTTTCTTTCCCATCCTGGTTCTCCCTCAACAATCCCGAAGACCTTTGCGGTCCAGGTCGCGGGCCTCCCTGCCCCAGCGCTCCTTAGTTCCTTATTCCTCCTTTGATGCCCTGGGACCTGGTGGGGGGTGGGGGTCGGTTTGTCCCCAGTGGGAGGGGCGGGCTGCAATTCTTGGCCCAAGAAAGTGTACTTGTGACTTGGGGCGGAAGAAAGTTGCTTCCAGTTCACCTACTCCGAGGAGCGGGGGAGGGGGAGGGGGCTCCCGAGGGCCGTGCATTCTCTTCGGCCACAGAGATGTTAAGCCTGTGATGCGGGGAAGATTAGCTGGGTTCCCCGTAGGCTACTTCCCATTTTTCTCCCAGTAGAAAAACCAGGGGAAAAGTAAAAGTGGAGTGCTTCTGTTGGAGTAACGAAAGTGGCTTCTTCTGAGCCGTGTCAAGGGGTGGGCCTACGCTGGACCAGTCAGGAGAGAAGTTTGGTGAGCGGAGCTTCTCTGAAAGAAACATTCTGGAGACTTGGTTTCCATCTCCAAGAGGGGTCTGGGTGAGATTCCTCGAGGCCCGGTCCAAGCTGGCTTTATTCGCTTTCCCGATCTTTTGGGCAGAAATGGGGCACTTCCCAGTCAAAAATGTTGAAAGAGAAGGCTAATTTATTACCCTTCCTTTTTGTTGGGGTCTTGCATCTCTGGCAGGGAATGGGGCCCAGATCGGGGGTCCTAAAGTGGACCTTACTCATTCACTTGAATTTTAAGCTCTTTTTAACACCTAAGGGTTGAAAGCCAAGTCAGCGCGTGGCGAGTGCAGCTTCCCTAAAGTGGAAATGGGAGGGCCATCCCTCCTACACCCGGACCACTCGTGTTCTAGGCAGCATGGGAGAGTCGGTCCGGCAGAGTCAACAACTCCGCTCATGCAGGGTTGTGCCCTGCCAGTGCGGGGGGGGGGGTTAATTTAGTGAACCCTTGGGGAAGCAACTTGGAGAAAGCTCATCAGCTGCGGAACTCCGATGAACTGGGGGCAAGTCTTTGGGTTAGCCTATGTTCTGTTTACTAGAGCGTGCGCTTCTTTTCAACAAAACGAAAGAGATTCAAAATTCCACCAGAAGACTGTGTGCAGCTAAGTCAGAGAAAGGAGCTGGGTATTGCAGCTTGTTCTATCTTGTACTTTAATGGCCCCTAAACAAAGTTATCCTGTATATTATTTAGGTGGCCTTCCGGGCAAATTGTCGGTGAATTTTCGCGGGAGACTTCCCTCGTCCATCCAGAAGTGCCAGCTTGCCTAGAGATTCTAGGATGTTGTTTCTATACTGTTCTCAAACATCTTTCCTGCCTCAGTTTCTGCGTCTGTTAAGGAGTAACAATAATAACCTTCTACCTGTAGCTTGGTGAAAGGGAACTAGTGTTTGTGAAGCAAGTGTTTGTATCACACAGTAGGTAGGTATTCAGGAAATTCCAATCCCCCCCCCGCCTCCTTCAAGCCTTTGAGTCCTTATCTCACACACTCGACGAGTCTAAAATATTGGAAGAAAACTCGCGTGAGTTGCCAAAGGCGGCTTTATTGTCCAAATTCTTGGTAACAGAGTAGGCCCACGACTCACTTCCAAAATCCCTGGCTATGGTGGTGCAGGCTAATTCAGCCCAGTCCTCGCCACCCCCCATCCCCCCTCCCGCTCCCACAGCTTCAGCCTGGAAGCCTAAACTCCACGAGAGCCGCCTGAGGCTGCTTCTCCCTTCCTAGCCCCAGAGCCTCAGGTCTTAGGGTTTGAGAACCTGGTTTGGAGGAAGCCGTTGAGTACTTAGTGAAAGAGAGTGATGGGACCCGCAGCCGCGCTTTATATAACCTCCGCAACTTCGAGACGACCTACCAGTGGCCGTCGCAGGGCAGTTTCCCCAGGCCGCCCGTGGAGGTCTGCTGCTAGGCTGCGCGGTTGAGGCTGCTGGGGCGGAACCTGGAAGGGCCGCTGACGCTGCGTTTGGCCCTGCCTGGAGGCTGGCTCTTTCCCGCCACCTCGCTGGCCGAGGAGGTAACATCTGTGCCCACCCGCCCTCATGCACTCCCACCTTCCACACCACCTCTTTCCCCCCTAGCCTTTTTTTTTTCTTTTTTTTTTTTTTTTTAAGAAAACGAAGAAGCAACGTCCCTTTCCCTTCACAATGAACACACCGGGGGGCCTTTCACTTGGCCAATATCAGGAGTTTCATATGAAGTTCATTAAATCAATTACTTGGTGAACACATCACAATTTATTTGCAATTAGTATCAAAATGTCTTACTTTTCTTAATAGGTCGGAGCAGATGTAGCTACAGAAGGGACAACGGGTTTCGTGAAATCTATCTCTTGCAACATATTAAATCTTCTGTTTAGAAGAGAAGGAGAAATTCAAAGGCAGTTTAGAGGAGTGAAAAACCACACCGGAGACAAATGCGGGCCGCGCAGGTGTCGGAGCAGCTTGGTTATAATTGTATCTAGCGAAAAGGTTGCCTTTATTATCCGTAATGATCGAACAAAAGTCACCGTAATTAAACGTCTGGTTTTCTCTGATGACTGAGAGGTGCCTGTCTGAAAGGCGCTGAGTACAGCAAGGGACTTCAAAAATGGTTAACAAGACGCCTCATTCTTTGAATAGTGGCTTTGTCTTAATGGGGTGGGGCGTGAGAAGAGAGAAAGAGAGACAGTTATCTAATTTTCATTGCCCCAAACCAGAGATTTATTGATTGCGACAACAGTTTTATTGTACTAGGGGAGGGGCTTGCTGCAGGTTTATAGAAACTGATTTACTTTCCTTTGGATGTAAAATCATAGGCAACAGTCTCCAGTTGGAAGGGTTGGACCTCAGCTCCTGTTAATACCATTAGTGACACAGGATCGAATTTCAAATGAAGCCTGGTGACAATTACGGACGGAAACAGATGCCCTTGGAAATTTAGGTCAAGTGTTCAAGATTCTGGTTTCATGGTCAAGGCTGTCTTGGGGGTAGCCTTGAGGAGACCTTCATAAATCTGTCCTCTCTGAACTGGGGATGAGCCTTGTAGGGGCGGGGTGGAGGGACCAGGGAGGCAGAAAATTTCTTTAGAGGGGTCCTAGGTCATTGGCCGAGTGTGCTAGGCTGGACCGTGTATATGTGTGGGAGGGGGCAGCAGCTATTCCTTGGGTCTCCGAGGGAAGAACTGCGCTGTTCCCAACTGGAGAGACCTGAACTCTTCCCACCAGGTCCTCTGAAGGCGTACATTCGTACCGCGCCTCAGTCTCAGAGCCTTTTTGGTACCCACCCACAAAATGGGAATGCAGCCCTTGGCCTGGTCTTATGGAAGGAAGAGAGGCTGAGAAGATTAGGATGACAACGAATTTGGAAGCATCTAGGCTTGCAAATGGAAGGTGTTATTAAGAAGTGGTACCCCCTTCCTCTTCTTTTTAATCATCCCTCTGCTAACTGATCAGGACATGGTGACACCCCTAACCTCCCCCCCCCTTCCCCGCCCCTCAGGAGCCTTCCCTGAGAGCTATCATCAGCACTGGAAGCAGCACCCACACCTTCCTTTGGGATATAAAACTTGGCTTTTTATCCGACCATGGTCCCAACCGGCGTGTTTGAGCCTGGCACTGTTTGGGGTTTACATCCCTCTTGTGGGTGTTTTCTACTTGACAACTCTTTTAAAGACGCAGAACCATATTTTATTTACTGCCTACTATAAATAATTTACTAGCAGGCTGAGGTAATTCCATGAAAGCCGCACAGTTTGTTTATACTAAATAGTTATCTGGGGACTTCTTGCTTGGCTTGGAGCTGCGAGCCTTGAGGAAAGTGGGGACAACCGCAAGGACGGGACGCCCACGGAAAGGAAGGGATTTGTTGGAAACGAAAACGTTATTTTTCTTGACAAGTGGTTAAAAATTAAATGCAATCTAGCAATCGTTTTTCTTTGTTGTTGAGTCATTACTGGCCCTGTTTACAAATTTCCCCACTCGCTGCTCCCCCCTCTCCCTCCTTCCCCCTCCCCCCGCCTCCCCCCTCCCCCTCCTCCAGTCTCCCCCCCTCCCCCCCCGCCTTGCCCCCCTCCTCCCACCCCCCAAGGGCAGGCTAGAATATGGACTGGTTCCTCCTTAGTAGCAAGATGACTTCTTTCTAGGAACTAACTCCACAGTGGCATCAAACGTGGGGTGGGGGTGGGGGTGGGGGTGGGGAGCGTGTGTATGTAGGTGGAGGAAAATGCATGAGGCCCTTCCTGGGATGGGGGTAGGGTGCGGTGGGGAATGGAAGACTAGAGCTCCAAGCTCTAGCTGTTGGAAGAATGAAAGCACCTCGGACTTTGCCTCTAGTCCCCTCCCCCCCAACACTTGTATCCAGGCCGGAAAAGAATGGGTGGGGGAGGCCCTAGGGAAGGTACCAGGCCTTAAGGATTGGTTCTCTGCGCACACAACCGTGGGCACATGTATTGGCACGTGCGTGGATGTGTACTTGGGAGCCACTGTCTCCCTCGCCAAAATAGCAATGTTGGCCATTTGAGCTATTTGTTTCTCTGTGTGTACGTTTTGTGTATGTATTATAAAACAATTGATTTGTGTCTCTGCATGTTGGGACTTCTGTGGAAACATCAAACAAATAAAGAAATATACTAACCTTTGGAGAAGTTGGAGGGAGTTGGACAACTGAACCTTAAATGAAATTTTTATCTGAACTGGGTATTTTTTTTTTTTTTAATCTTCTGGCCTTAGAGGAGGAGAACGACTTATCCTTTTGTGTGTAAGTTTCTTTTTGAAGGGGATCTGGAGGAATGTAGTAAGGGCCTGTGAGTTTCACACCTGGTTTTGCACAGAGAGATTTCAGAAGGGCTATCACAGCAAGGAACGAAGAAACACGAAAGACACCTGCACAGAGAGCTACTTGTCTATAGCATCTTGGAAGAGGTGCTCAATAAACAGGAAGGACACTTACCTGTAGTTTGTCGCCTGTCTTTCAGCTGAAATAGAAACCCAAGTTAGGCAAAAATAATCTACCCACCTGGTCACTGTCAGTGAAAGAACACCTACTGCTGTTCATTACAGAGTTGAAGGACTGAAATTGACCTAAACATTT
Source organism: Rhizomys pruinosus (assembly GCA_009823505.1). Classification (NCBI taxonomy): domain Eukaryota; kingdom Metazoa; phylum Chordata; class Mammalia; order Rodentia; family Spalacidae; genus Rhizomys; species Rhizomys pruinosus. The sequence continues at coordinate 49,487 of VZQC01002242.1, read as the reverse complement.
AGAACACATCTTGTATTTCTAGGAGTTGGGTCCCCCCAGTAATGTAAAATCCAATGACATTTTTAATATTTGCAGATGATGCCAGGCATGTTGGTGGTGGTGCACGCCTTTAATCCCAGCACTCAGGAGGCAGAGTCAGGAGGATCTCTGTGAGTTCAAGGCCGGCCTGGTCTACTTAGTGAGTTCCAGGATAGCTGGGGCTACAGGGAGACCCTGTCTCAAAAAAAGACCAAAAAATTTGCAGAGTACATGTCTTGGTAACTTAATTACCTTTATTAATTTATATTCTGATTTTATCAAAAGGGAAGAAAAATATGCAATGTATAAACACCTCAAGTCCCAAAACATGCATCAGTCACTTTGTGGTGTTGGGGACGCAGGTTAATTAACCCTGTGAACACCAAGTCAAACATACATTATCTCATAACATATTTCAATTGTCCTATTTATAGAGCTGGGTGAGGGAGAGTTGATCTTCCAAGAGAGGATGCAAGATAAGGTGAATAGGCCCCAGTGGATGAAGTCATACTGAAGGACATCTGGGTGCACAAACTTGACTTGATAAGCCTTAATATATATGATAGAATGCATGAAATCTGTAGGAGGAATATGGGGGAGTACAGATAGGAGGTGTCAAAATATGATTAAGATGTATGAAATGCATAAAAATATACATTGAAAAAACTGAGATGTGATTTGCATAACATAAAATTAACCATCTTAAAACGAGCAATTCAATGATACTTTTTACGCTGATAATACTTTATAACTTCTTATTTGCAAAACATGTTTACCTACCTAAAGTTAAAACCTTGTGCTCAGGAAGTCCTTACTTTAATTCCCTCGACCTCAGGCAAATCTTGTATTGCTGCTTTTATTTCTTAAAACAAGTATTCATGTCTGAAGAATCATTTCTCTACATTACTATTTCCTTAAAATCTACTATTCACAGTCCATTTTGTACTCCTCCTAGCTACATATACAAAGAGAGAAGGATAACGGACCTAATCTGCTTATTTGTATTTTTTCTAGAAGCGAGTAGGTTTCCAGATCCATATTTGCAATATGAGCCTTTTTTTGTTTTTTGGTATTTTTGAGACAGGGTCTCCGTGTAGTCCCAACTGGCCTGGAGTTTGCTCTGTAGACCAGGCTAGCTTTGAACTGACAGAGATCCACCTGCATCTGCCTCCAGAGTGCTGGGATTAAAGGCATGCACCACCATGCCTGGCTGCAACATGAGCCTTTTTTTTTTTTGTCTTTTTGACTTTTTGAGACAGGGTCTCCCTGTAGCCCCAGCTATCCTGGATCTCGCTCTGTAGACCAGGCTGGCCTTGAACTCACAAAGATCCACCTGCCTCTGCCTCCCAAGTGCTAGGATTAAAGGCGTGCACCACCACGCCAGGCTAGCATGAGCCTTTTTTAATGAGTGGGTAGATCCATGGGCAATACTTACAAATACTTTGCTAGTCATTGTGGGAGGGACATAAATTTGAGGCAAGAGTTAATCTCGCTGTCATCAATAGAAAGTGGATTAGAGTATCATTTTCTCTTTTGAAATGTAATTCATAAAGTTTAACAAACCAATAGTTATAGTCAACCTTCTTGGGGGAGGGGGAAGGATGAGTTGTTGCAAACCATTTGTTTCTGGTCCTCAAAACTGTGCCCTGAATTCACAGTTACGGGAAAAACATTGTGAATAGTTTAAAATTGCCAGAGTCTCATCTCCTTACTCTTGTGTGTGCTGATGCATTCACTTATTTCACAAGCCTCACTGCAAAGATGAAAGGAAATAAGACTGTGGCTTAAGAATTTTAATCAGCCGGGTGTGGTGGCACATGCCTTTAATCCTAGCACTTGGGAGGCAGAGGCAGGCGGATCTTTGTGAGTTCAAGGCCAGCCTGGTCTACAGAGCGAGTTCCAGGACAGCTGGGACTACAAGGAGACCCTGTCTCGAAAAGACCAAAAAAAAAAAATTTTTTTTAATCAAAGGCTGGAGAGATAGCCTAGTGGTTAAGAACACCAATTGCTCTTGCAGAGGACCCGGGTTCAATCCCCAGCACCCACATGGTGGCTGAGAACTATCTGTAACTCCAGTTCCAGGAGAACTCCAGTTCGAGGGGAATCCGAGACCCTCTTCTGACCTCCGCGGCATTGCACAACACGGGTGCACAAACCTACATGCAGACAGTACATTCATACACACACAAAAATAAATAAAATTTAGAAAAAAGAATTTTAATCAAAAGTGAAGCTACCATTCATGTAACTAGGACCCCAGTGTCCACAACCTTTGGAGAAGCTATTTTTGTAGGACAGCAGTAAGAGTTCAAGATTGGCCCAGAGTTGCAAACTCAGACATATTTTTGAACCCTGCATTAATATGGAAGTAGGGGAAAAGAATGTATTAGTGGGCAAATCCATGGGTGGCCAGTGAGTCCTCAGTTCAGCATTTTATTTCATTTTGTTTTGAAGATGATAATTTTCAGGGAACCTAGATGATGGGGACACACATTGAATACCACACAGCCCATAATTTTCATTTAACATTTGGAATAATCCATCATGACAGCAAAACCCAAAGTGGTACCTCAAAGAGTTCCATTCCTTCTGACACATTCTTCCAATGAAACATATTTCCTTTTTGCCTTAAATTTATTTTTCTCCATTATAATTTTTCCAACCTTTTTTATTACTGATATTTGGGGCTCCACAGTTCTTTGTTCTGAGAAAAGCTGTGCTGTGCATTCTAAGACATTTACCAGCATTTTGACCTCTCACTCATAAGATATCAGTAAGAGCAGGTTCCCATTTTGTTGTGACAAAAGTGAATCCAGAAATTGCCAAGTGTATCCTCAGAACCAAGATCTCCCCAAGTTCAGAAATAGATTTACAGAACAGAGTTATGTTGATTTTTGTGCTAAATATCTGTGGCATTGCTGAGTTTTCATCCATGCTAAGTAAACACTCTATTACTGAGTCGCATCCTTGGCGCCAAACTTTGATCAGATGAACCTGGTAAAATGCAATCTTAAGTCACCAAAGAGCTTAAAGATTCATTATTCATCAAATAGGGAGGCTGTTAAGAGGGCAGGCATACTAGCTGGGTAACTTCAGGAAAGTCACTGACGCCCTCTGAATGTCAGTTTCTCCTCCTTCTCACAAAAGATCCGGATGAGTTTGAGCTGGAGAGGTAAAGTCCAGTAGTCAGAGCACTTGTTTTGTGTATAAGGCACTGGGTTCAGTAAACAAAATAAAACAAGATGCACACGAGGACTGAATAAGATAATGCCCGCTCAGGGCTTAGCATGATACAGAGTGGAAGAGCAATAAGCATTCCCCATGACTAGTTACTAGATGCTTACTGTGCTCCAGCTCCCCGGTCAAGTTTCATCTTTGTAGCAGAACTCCTACTCCAAAGCTATGGCAAATAAGTCTGGTAAAGGCCCAGTCCTTCTTATTTAAACAATCAGCAATAAGCCATGGTACTTCCAAGGATCACTGTTAGGCTTTTGCAGTGTCCTCAGTCCTCAGTTCTTATTCACTTTGCTGGGGGTTCCCCTCTTGGGTTCCCAATGGCACTCTTAGGCCCTCTTCTAGTTCTGGTGACCCGGGTCCAACTATGTACAACAAATCCTTTCTCTCTCTGGGAAGACCTGACATTTTTCCAAGAGAACTTTACTAATCACTAAGAAGAAATGAAAAGGAAAAGGGCCTAAAAATAGATTTCTAAAACATCAGCTTCTGACCCTTCAATCCTAGTAAAGGTTGCAAGCCTTCTTGGCTTCAATCCCCCCTTTAACTACTAGTGTAGCAGTTCTTAAGAAAATAAGTAATAATTACTCATTTAACAAATTGTGATAAGTGTCATAAAGACAATGGAACCAGGTGTTGTGGCAAAGCTGGCTAGATTGGACTGGGGAAGTTCACAGGTGCTTTTGTGAAAAGATGGCATGTATGCTGTGGTTTTGAGGTGGAGAAGGTGATGGTTAATAAAGATCTGCAGTATGAAATTTCTAGGTGAAAAGACAAGATGAGCAGCAAGTGCAAATCCTGGAAGCAGGATTGGACTGGCCTAATATAGTAAGGCCACCCAATATCTTCCAAGCACAATTTGAATAACTTTTCATACAAAACTCACCTAATTCTCTCAGTTAAGGAAGTTGATATCTGTGAAATGGACACCATTTTCATTTCATTCTACAGGTGACAGTGATCAAGATACAGAAATCCTATTAGTTGGTCAAAATCAGAGTTACTAAGTGGTCAGGACCAGGCATTCTGATTACAGAATCCAGAAGATGGTAACCACTACATTCTATCGCCTGAGGCACGGGGTGAGCAAGGAGGATTCTGGTTTTGCAGGGGGACTAGGAAATCACCTACCCTCATCCTATCCATGTGAGAATTATATAGATATTTGAATGGAATTTGTCTCTATCTGATGAGAAAGGGGAGGTTCTGAGGTGTTTGAGACAAGTAAAGACATGATTTAATTTATATTTTCATATGATCCCTCTCTGGTTTCTCAAGAACAAACTATGGTCACCAAGGGAAAAGTTAGCAAGATCAGCCAGCAGTATTGCTTGCATCTATGTCAGAGATGAGGAGGACACAGACTAGAAAAATGACATGGAGAGAAATGGACATATTTGGTAAATAATGCAGGAGATACAGTTGAAAGTTGTCTCAACATCCTGGTTACATGAAAAAAGGGACTCAAATGAACAATGGTTGACAGGTTCAGGTTAGAGCAGCTAGATAGACAATGGTGGTTATTTCTTGCTCTTCACCCGTGCAGACTCTAGTAGTCATTATACCTTCCTGACTTCTGGAAACTGTTTCAAACTTTGAGTCTTTGCTCTTTTCCCAAGGCCAGTGCCAACACTATTTTCCCCATCTCCCCGAATTCAGAGACTCCCCAATCTACCCACTCAGTTTCACTGTCAGATTTGAGCACTTAGTTTAGAGGTAGCTGGCAAATATAAATGGCCAATACTCCTAAGGTGGTGCTTAGTTCATGTCTACAGCATCCTGAAAGATTTCTTTAGAGGACTCCATTTCTCGTGTATATGCAGCAGGGCATAAAGAAAAGAAAGGCCTTAGGTACTATAGGCAGACATATCTGAATCACTGCACCACCACTAAAGGTTGCATTACTGAAGGAAAAACCCCAAACCAAACCCCCCAAATTCCCAAGAAACCAAACAACCCAACAACCAGAAAAATAAAAAATAGCTCTGAAAGCTTCTCTTTTCTTATCTATGAAATCAATACAATTGTTTCCATTCTCAAAAGAAAGAACATGTGTAACAGGCTTGTTAAGACCCCAATACTTATCGAATCGATCATTATAATTATTTTCACCAATTACTTTTAGTTCTTGCCTTTAGGCAATAAAATAAGCATGCTTCCTCTTCCTCAAAGCAACATTTAGCATAATGAAAAATGTCCACATTTCTAGATCTGTGTTCTTCCAGATCTCACTGCATCCTTAGCTCCTTAAAAGTGTTTTCTTGCATGGGGTTAGAGAGACAGCTCAGTAATTAAAAGCACTGACTTTTCTTTCAGAGGACTCGGGTTTGATTCCCGGCACCCATTTGGTGGCTAAGACCCATCCTTAATTCCAGTTCCAACAGATTCTGATGCCTTCTTCTGACCTCTTTGTGCAACATGGGTGCACTTACATACATGCAGAAAATACACTCATACACATAAATAAAAAATTAAAAAAAGAATGTTTCCTTGCTCACCCTGCTGCTGACTCAGAGTGTAAGGTTAGTATCAGTAGAACATTTGAATAACAGCTTATGAGATTTATATCCCACTGCATAGCCTTTTCCAATTTAACAAGCTAGGGATGACAATATGGATAAAGCACTAACTTGGGAATGAGAAGCTGGGTTGTCCTAACATCCTGGCAGTATGTCCCCAGGAAAGTCACAGAAATTCTGTGACTATAGTTTCCTTGCATATAAAATGGGGCTCCTACAACCACTAGCCTCACAAGAATCTTGTAAAGAGATAATGACATGGAAACACTTGGGGAAATGTAGAAGACAATGACATATACTTTTATTCCTTAAAACTGATAAATATCGGGGCTGTTGAGATTGCACAGTGGTTAACGGCATTAGCTGCTCAGGCAGAGGACCTGGGTTTGGTTCCCAACACCCACATAGCAGCTAAAAACCACCCATAAGTCTAGTTCCAGGGGGATCCAACACCTTTCTGGCCTCCACAGGCATTGCACACACAACTGCACTTACATACAAGCAGGCAAAATACTTATATACATACAATAAAAGTAAATTAAAAAGTTTAAAAAAACTGGTAAACAAAATATGGAATAAGCGATCCTGATTTCATGTGAATGATTGGGGTAAAGTTCAGCTGACACAAGCTTCTTAAAAAGTTTTAAAAAACTAACAGAATGTTTTGTCTTATGTTGCTTAAGAAATGGAAATACACTGTGAGCAAAGATAACAATGTTGCAGAGAACTAGCTCAAATATTGGGCTAGTTGCCAGGATATGTGTGCTGTGGTTTGAAATGTTTATCATCTACCCTAGGCTTCAACCTTGACATTCAGAGTAGAAATGTCACACTGAATTCTAGATTAACAAACTTAAATTTCCTCTATAACAGAGAAAAAAGTTAAGAGAAAAACCTGGGTGGTGGCTCATGCCTTTAATTACAGCACTAGGGAAGCAAAGGCAGATGGATCTCTGAGATACAGGCCAACTTGGTCTTCATAGAGAGTTCTAGGCCAGCTGGGGATACAGAGAGTCACAGTCTCAGAAAACAAAGAAAAAATTTAACAAGATGCTATTGTGCCCAGTACTTTGATAAATCAAGTAGAATTTTTTAAAATAGAAAATGAATATGCATCATAAATTAAAAAATGACATTTGTATATTATACTTATTAACATATTTTTCAAAGAACTGTAATGAGAAGTATTGTTTTATAAATATTTACATTATTTGTAAATGTTGAAATATTTCAATTAAATAAAAATTTATTAAATATTTTTATTGATTCTTTGAGTATTTCATATAGTGCATTTGATCATATTCAGGCACCCTCTACCAACTCCACTTCTATTTGTCAATAGTCATACTATATTTGAATATGGTCGATTATTTTTTTCACAGGTTACTTTAAAAGTACAAATTAATATAACTTAGTCTCTTAAGTTAAAGGTCTTGAACTACTAGAAAGGTTTGAGGTTTGACTTTATCAGAGTTGATAAAATATCCTTTTTGCTTTCTACTAAAAAGCTTTCTACTACAAAGCTTCAACATGTTTTGTATTGTTGATGTAGAGCCAAAAGATTTATTTTGGTAGTGCTGAGGATCAAATCTAAGGCTTGGCACATGTTTCATAAGCACTCTACCACTTTAAAATTATTTAATTGCTGTATAAAATCCACGTGGCCAAGTATTAACAACTGATAAATATAGATAAAAACTATATACATTTTTTTAAATTAAATTTAAAAATTGGTCTTCATAGGGAGTGACAAGCTAGAGAAATGTCAAATAAATGCAAATCAAGTCCTAATAAGCCATAAACATTTCAGAGCATATCAAGATAATTAAAAACATGTATAAATAAATATGAATTGGCAAAATGTAAACTAAATGTATTTTAAAATTTATGGGTACATGACTAAATTATAATATCTGGAAAAGTAGATCTTTATTTTTATTAAATCACTATTTTTATTGCTTTTGAAAATACTTAAGGTCCATCAACTTCTTTAGTCAGCTTTTCTACAGATATTTACTGAGCTCTGCCACTGTGCCTAGTAATTATTTAGATGCTATGTGAGATACAAAGATCTATAAGACACGGCCTGTGCCCTCAAGGAATTTACGAGCTAAAAGCAGTATCATATTCTTCAAAAAGAGTTCTTTGACAGTGTAAACAGAAACTATAGATTTATCTGCTTTCTTTTATAATCTTAGTGGAAAAGTCCATTTTGCAATCTCATCACCTCTCATTCTTTCTACAGCTGAATCCTTTCTCTAAAGCACAGACTAATGCCGCCATGGCCTTGTGGTTTCCTTTGTCCTTCACTTTCTGTACTTCTTCTTTCTGCTTCTTTGTTCATGTCATCCTATTCTCATTCATATGTTTAAGATGCTTGAAAATAGCTTTCTTGATCTTTACACTATTTATTGTTTTTATGCTTTTATTTTATTTTATTTATTTTTTAATCAGAAGTTTTTTATTATGCCAAAAGAGTCTTGGAGGTCTTGCTTCTGGAGCTGGATAACTCTGACATCTTACTCATCAGCTTGCTGTACTGTTCCTTTTTCAGAAACATAGATACCATCCAAAAATTTTCTGATATCCTTGTTTTTAACTGTTGTGGCTTGCTGAATCAAAGCAGCTGAATTTGAAACTAGTTCAATATCATTCCCTTCAAGGATTAATTCATCCTTCTGGGCTTGAGTTTTAAACATTAGAAAAGATGGAAGGATCAACTGTTACTGTCCTATGAATGTTTTAATATTTTAAGCAAAAAGTTAACTTAGCACAAATACTACTTTTCTCACTAATTAGTGTTTTATAAATACAGATAAACTAATCCAGTAACATACTGAGACTATCCTCTGCCTTTCTGTCTCCCTTTTCTTTCTTTTTTTTTTTTTTTTTGGTGGTAGGAGAGTTGTAGTTGTGATATGTTCTCCCTGTGCAACTCAGGAACTTTTGATCTATATTCTCAGGTTCCTGAGTGCTAAGATTAGAGGCATGTGCCACCACACCTAGCCACCATATCTTCTGAATACAGTATGATACTCCACTTATTTAGATACTTGATTTGCTTTCCAAGAAGTTACTATTTTCTATGAAATCTATACAAAGGAAGTCTATCCATGGAATATACATCAAATCACTGCTATACATCATGCAGTGTTCTAGGCTCTGAGGATACACTAAGAAGTAACAAAAAGTAGATAGAAGCTATGTCCTCCACACCGTTTTCTTTGCAGATGCAGTGAGCATACATCAAATAGGAAGCAAACAAAACTAGTGTAATTTCACTGTTAGGAAGATGACTCAGTG
>VZQC01002242.1:0-34889 GCA_009823505.1 Rhizomys pruinosus | reverse complement strand
AAAAAACAAAAAAAAAAAAAAAAAGGATTAAAAGCACTAACCGAAATTTCCACTTTAAGAAACCAGAAAATAAAACAAAAAGTAAATCTCAAGCAAACAGAAGATAGAATAGAAATAGGTGAAATAAAAATATAATATTGAAAAAGTGAAATATTAAGAAAATGCATAAAAGTGAGTTTTTAAAGAATAAAATACACTGGGGCTGGAGAGATAGCCTATGGTTAAGAGCACTGACGGCTCTTGCAAAGGACCCAGGTTTGATCCCTGGCACCCACATGGCTGCTGAGAACCATCTTTAACTCCAGTTCCGGGGGAACCCGACACCTGCTTCTGACATCTGAGGCATTGCACGACATGGGTGCACAAACCTACATGCAGACAGTACACTCATACACATAAAAAATAAATAAATAAAAAAATTAGAAAAAAAGAATAAAATTCACATTTATTAATAGAAAAGATGAAAAATTTTAACTATGTGAAACAAGAAAAAAGATTAAAGTGCCCAAAAGGAGGAACGAGAGCAGTTGACCTTACAAAATAAGGATTCTAAAGTACTATGAATAGTTATATGTCAACATATTAGGTAAGTTATTGTATGAGCCAGCAATTTTACAAACTGTAGATGCATTATAAAAATCCATCTATGCTGGGCATGGTGGTGCACACATTTAATCCTAGCACTTGGGAGGCAGAAGCAGGTGGACCTCTGTGAGTTCAATGCCAGCCTGGTGTACAGAATGAGCTCCAGGCCAGCTGGGACTAAAGGGAGACGCTGTCTCAAAAATACAAAAATAAATAAATACATAAATAAATAAATATAAAATTCAATCTAACTGATAAATAAAAACAAACAGTAGAATCTACATATAATGGATTATTTGCTCATACAACAAAGTACTGATATTTTATAATATGAGCGAACCCTGAAAATAATATGCCAGGAAAAAAGCTAGATGAAAAGCCACATATTGTATGATTTTATTTGTACGATTCATCCAGAAAAGGCAAATGAATAGTCAGAAAGCAGATTAATGGTCCAAAACTCCTGGCAGTAGGGCACAGTGGAGAATGATTGCTAATAGACATGGTGTTTCTTTTGGGGGACATCAAATATTCTGAAACTAGTGGTGATAGTGGCATAAGTCTGTAAATATGTTCAAATCCTCCAAATTGTCCATGCAAAATGAATGAATTCTACAATAAAAAAAACTATGTCTCAAAAAGTATATACCCAAAAGAATCTGTCTGCATGTAGTAGAGATAGCCACACACCCATGCATATTGAGGAACTATTCTCAAATGCCTAAATATAGAATCAGTCTAAAATCTGTCAGTGACATGAATGGATAAATAAAATATCATGTACACGCTAAATAAGGTTTTAGTCGACCATAAAAAAAGAACCAAATTATGTCATTTACCAGAAAATGAACAGATTGTAATGTAAAACAAAATAAGCCAGGCTCAGAAAGAAAAGTATTGCATCTTTTCATTCATATGTAGAATATAAATTTTGTTAAAATACATGACACGCCTTTAATCCTAGCACTTGGGAGGCAGAGGCAGGCAGATCTTTGTGAGTTCAGGTCAGCCTGGTCTCCAGAGCAAATTCCAGGACAGCTGGGGTTACAGGGAGACCCTGTCTCAAAACACACACACAGACACACACACACAGACACACACACACACACACACACACACACACAGACACACACACACACACACACACAAAGTTTAAAATACATGAAAGTAGGGCTGGAGAGATAGCCTAGCGTTTAAGAGTACCGACCGCTCTTGCAGAGGACCCGGGTTCGAGCCCCAGCACCCACATGGCGGCCGAGAACCGTCTGAAACTCCAATTCCAGGAGAACTCCAGTTCCGGGGGAATCCGAGACCCTCTTCTGACCTCCGTGGCATTGCATGACACGGGTGCACAGACTTGCATGCAGACAGTATATTCATACACATACAGAAATAAATAAAATAAAAAATACATGAAAGTAGAAATATATGGGATGAGGGGGACTGTAAGGGCAGGAGGGGAACAAGAGAAAGTAATAGGGAATGAATATAATAAAATATATATTACATACACATATGAAAATGTCATAGTGAGGAGATGTAGAGATGGATCAGCAGCAAAGAACATTGCTCTTGCAGAGGAGTAGGGTTTGATTCCCAGCACCTGCTTGGCGACTAGGAACCACCATCAAGTTCAGTTCCAGTGGAATCTGATGCTCTCTTCTGACCTCTGTGGCACTGTATGACACTGGTATATGTACACACACGCACAGGCAATACATTCATACATATAAAATAAAAATAAATAAAATAATTTAAAAAGAATATTTCATAATGAGATCCATTATTTTGTCCAATTAATCTATACTTATAAAATAATGAAAAAGAGTGCACACTGGACCCCATAGACATATAAAGTTATTACATATTAGAATGAAAATAAAAATTTTGGAAAGAAAAATCAAATATGTAATAAGATATAAAACCACACTGCTTGAATTTAAATTCTGCCTGTTAATACTGATAATTACTTAATGTTCTAGTTTGTCTTCCATTGCTGTGACAAAACACGCTGACTGACACCAACTTCGGGAGGAAAGGGTTTATTCAGCTTACATCTCCTGGGTCACAGTTCATCACTTAGGGATCCCAAGGCAGGAACTCAGGGCAGGAACCTGGAGGCAGGAGCTGAAACACAGGCCATGGAGGAATGCTGTTTACTGGCTTGTTCCCCTGGCCCATGCCCAGCCTGCCCTCTTATATGGTACACAACCTTACCAGGGTGGCACCACCCATAGTGGGCTGGGCCCTCCCACATTGCCCCACAATCAAGACAATACTCCACAGATGTGGCCACAGGCCAATCCAATGGATCCAATTCCCCAATTGAGGCTCCCTCAACCCAGGTGTGTCAAGTTGACACTAAAGCTGTCCAGCACATTTGACCCCTTGTCAACTTGACACATAAAACACATCATTATTAAACCACCATCTTTCCAGTTCTTATCCCCAAAGTATGGTGCTAACATTAATGACAACCTTAAGACACTACAACCTTAAAAGCCTCACAGTCCTTAAAATGTCCAAACACTTAAAAGTTCACAGTCTATTAAAAATCTCTTAACTGTGGGCTGCTGTAAAATCCAAAAGAAGTACTGTCTTATTTCAAAGGGAAGAATCAGGCACACTCAAACAAAACCTAAGTCGAGCAAGTAGCTCAAGGCTGGACACCTGGGACTCACTCAGGATCTTCTGGGCTCCAAAGGGTTTCAGCAGCTCCTTCTCTGACTCTGCCATCTGTGGCACACACAGCTCATCTCTCAGTCCCAGGCCGACTCCATTCCACACCTGCTGCTGCTCTTGGTGGTCGTCCCATGGTCCTGGCATCTCCAAAATCCTGGGGTCGCCACTGAAACTGAGGTTGCTTCTGACCTCTCCTGATGCAAAACCTCAGCTTCTCTTCCTGACCCCTGGAATACTGGAGTCTTCACTGCAACCAAGGCCACACTCTGACCAGTGGCCTTTCCTGGCCTCTCATAGTGCCAGGCCTCAGCTGCTCTCTGTGACCCCTTCATGCTTTCAACACCGGAACCATATAGGAGACTCTTACACACTACCAAGTCCTGCTTCTGGCTTGACATGGAGGCTCGGGCCCCTTCTGGAACACAGCCTCTGTGTGCTGACCCTGAAGAAATTTTTTCCAGAAGATTTTTACCACAGTGATGCTGGTCTCTTGTTACTTACAGCTGATTTTTCAGGCCCAGCTAACCAACATCAATTGTCCCAGTAAAACAAAGCATTCACTTCAGGTTCTGGTCTCTTGTTACAGCTGATTCTTCAGCCCCAGCTGACCAGAGCCCATATATTAAACAGTCCTGATGATCTCTGCTTCCCTTTGAAACTAGAAACTTCACAAGCCAGGCCTCCATCTTCTACAATTCTTTCAGCAAAACTGTTCCAAGTTCCACAATCATGATCTTTAGGCATTCAATGATTTTTCTAGCCCAAAGTTCCAAACGCTTTCAAAATCCTTCCCCAAAACACCAAGGTCAGGTCTGTCACAGCAATACCCCACTCTCTGGTACCAATTTCTGTTCTAGTTTGTCTTCCATTGCTGTGACAAAACACTCTGACCAACATCAACTTGGGGAGGAAAGGGTTTATTCAGCTTACATCTCCTGGGTCACAGTTCATCACTTAGGGAGCCCAAGGCAGGAACTCAGGGCAGGAACCTGGAGGCAGGAGCTGAAGCACAGGCCATGGAGGACTGCTGTTTACTGGATTGCTCCCCTGGCCCATGCCCAGCCTGCCTTCTTATATGGTACACAACCTTCCCAGGGTGGCACCACCCATAGTGGGCTGGGCCCTCCTACATTGCCCAACAATCAAGACAATACTCCACAGATGTGGCCACAGGCCAATCCAATGGAGCCAATTCCTCAATTGAGGCTCCCTCAACCCAGGTGTGTCAAGTTGACACTAAAGCTATCCAGCACACTTAACTAGTTATGGAAGATTCAACAATCAGTTTCAATTTATCATTATGCCAGTAAGTTCAGTATACATCCACAACGTTGTCTTAGCATTATGGTGAGCAACTTACACTTTCCTATTTCTAGACTTTAGATAGCCATATGGCTTCCTTTCTCCAGTGTAATATCAGGGCATAGGCTATCAGTCATTGTTTAGATTACACCTAGGCAACTGGGTTTACCCTCCTGTAATTCTGCCACTGCATGAAGAGACTTGAAAACACTGATAGTTGCTGTGTCTCCATCCTGTCCTGGATCATGAGAGAGGTGTGGGTCACAGCTCTCATATTGACCTGCTGACCTGAAAGTAGGAAATAAATGTTTATTTCTGCATGCTCCTGAGGTATGGCAGCTGTTTGTAATGCTGCCAATGATTACAAACCCTAGATCAAACAACACAAGCATATTTGTGGTTTACAACAGAAAACATTAGTGCTCAGTCATGCTGCATATCTTTTCTGTATCCACTTCCGTGCTGTTTCATAAATCTTCATTGTAGGATCCAATATGAAAAAAATAGGCTCCTGGGGCTGGAGAGATGGCTCAACAGTTAAGAGCACCAACTTCTCTTACAGAGGACCTGGGTTCGAGTCCCAGCACCCACATGGCTGCTAAGAATCGTCTTTAACTCCAGTTCCAGGGGAATCGACCCTCTTCTGACCACCGCAGCATTGCAAGACATGGGTGCACCAACCTACATTCAGACAGTACATTCATACACACAAAAAATAATAAATTAATTAAAAATATTTTTGAAAAAGAAAAAAATAGGCTCTGGTCTGCTGGTATTATAGATGAAGGAGAAAAGAGCATAGTGAGCCCTGTGCCAACTATTCTGGTTTTGGTATACAACATTTTATGTCTGGTCATATGTCAAAATATATCACAAGGCTGAAATGGGTGTAAATGTGGAAGAAAAAGAAGGTAAAGGACCACAAGTCACATAGTCAAAACTAACGTCAACAGGACAGGGGTGTATAATCTTCCCACAGGAAGGAAAATATTATTTTTAACCTAGTTTTTGTACATTTCATGTAATACATCTTAATCAAATTTAGATCCCCTCCCCCTACCTCCTTTCCCTCTATAGTCCCTCCCCCCGATTTTATGCATTCTTTCATATACATTAAGTCCTATCCAGTCAAGCATTTGTACCCACATTTTCCTTAGTACAAGTTCATCCACTGGACTCTAGTCAGCATATCTAGAGTCACTCCCTTAAAAAAGAGCTACTCTTCCTGACCCAGTAGTAATCAGTTGCCAGTAGTTCCTTAGCTAGGGTTGCTGTCTGCTGCCCTGTCCTCTCATCTATTGTGGGGTTTTGTGCATTTGAGTCGACATTGGTCTTGTGCATGCTGTCACCATTGTTACAAATTCATGAGCAAGTTCTCAGAGGCCTGAAAGCCTCTATTCCCTTATATTTATGCACCAATCCTGGTTCTTACAGTTTTTTCACCTCTTCTTCCACAATGGTTTCCTGAGATATGGGTGGATGAGGTTTAGTATAGGAGCCCTATCCAGGGATATGCACTCTACAGTCTCTTATTCTCTAAAACATATACAGTTGAGGACTTATCTGGGCATCATACGCTGTTGTATGCAGAAGCTTCACTGGAGAGGATTGAGGGATGTATTAGTATTCTTTTTACCCCCTGTTTCAATATGAAGAACAGATAATTTTTAAAGCCATAATATAATAAATTTCAGTGACATTGACAATGAATATTACCTCCTTGTACCTTGGTTTTCTCATCTCTAAAATAGGAATAAGAAGAAGAATAAAATTTACCTAGTCCACCCACCAATTATTCTCAGACTCTGTAATTACTATATATTGGTGAAGACTATGTATCCGTATTTTAGAATAATATAAAATTAATGGAGGAAAATGCGAATTCCAAAGCATAAAAAAAAAAGACTGAGAGAAAGATACAGGACAGTTATGGCAGACTGCATGGTCTGGGGTGGGGTGGGGTGGGGGAAAGGGAAAGGGGAATATGCCTGAATCGAATTGAGAAATGATGTATGAAATACACAAAACATCAATAAAAAAATTCAAAAAATTTACCTAGTAAAGTCATTGGGAAGAATAAAAAGGCAGTATTAGCAGAGTATTTAAAATAGTGCCTGGTGTAGAAAAAATAGTACAGATGTATTTTGGAAAATAAAAATGGATGTTTGCCCATACAGCTGTTTCCCTTTGCAATGGTGAAACAAAAGATACTTTATTGACAGGAATTAAAACAAGGCATTTCTAAAATCAAGCCTTCAAAAGTTGTGTGATGGCTTAAATTTCTTCAAAGATGTTCCTGTCATGGGCTTGCAGTCTGATCATTTCACCGTGGGAAAGGCAAGAAGAGTTTCTGTGTATTAGGAATAGGACAGCAGGTGGTGGTAGTA
The DNA here is from genome assembly GCA_009823505.1 of Rhizomys pruinosus. NCBI lineage: Eukaryota > Metazoa > Chordata > Mammalia > Rodentia > Spalacidae > Rhizomys > Rhizomys pruinosus. Next base: position 27,933 of record VZQC01002242.1, on the reverse strand, counting down.
TAAAACAGAAGAGAAGCTACATGGCTGAAAAATGATGATGGCTGAAGTATTTAAAAGCTGCTCGTAGCTGTGATGGAAGTTTCACTGCAGGACTTGGGAGTATGAGCTGGTATCCGAGTTGCCGCCAGCATCACGTGAAAAAAAAGATTTTTATTCACATCATGCTTTCTTCTTTTTCCTACTAAAGTCTCTGCTTAGTTCTGTATTTTGACTGAAATGCTCTGCTCACTCAGTAACGTTCACCACACATGTGGGATTTGCTAACAGTGTTAAGTTTTGTCCCTTCAGTTGCCTTGCTTTCTGAATTTATTTAAAGGGGCAAAAATTGACCTATACTTGAAAACAAATGAGAAAAAGAATAACTACAGATAAATGCAGTGTGTTCAGGATCTCTGCTAGTCCCTTTGAAGATCACAACTACTCGTGTGAAGAGAGAGAGGAAAAACATCATATTATTATTTTAATAAGCACTGCCTTCCATAAAGGGAAGCTGAATTAATGCCCCTGATAGTGCACTTTTCTTTCATTTATCTTTTTTTTTTTTTTGGTCTTTTTCAGACAGGGTCTCCCTGTAGCTCCAGCTGTCCTGGAACTCACTACGTAGACTAGACTGGCCTTGAACTCACAGAGATCCACCTGCCTCTGCCTCCCAAGTGCTGGGATTAAAGGTGTGTGCCACCACGCCCGGCCTTGCACTTTTCTTTTCTAAAAATTCTATTTATTTATTTATTGATTGATTGTTTGATTGATTGATTTTACACAGGGTCTCCTGTAGCCCCAACCAGCCTGGAACTCATTATGGAGAACAGGCTGGCTTCAATCTCACAGAGATCTGCTTGCCTCTGCCTCCTGAGTGCTGGTATTAAAGGTGTGTACCACCACAACTGGCATTGATATTGCAATTTTCATTAAATACATCTTCTCTATGTATAGCTTAGGATCTTTATGGTGCCTTCCAGTTTGGAGATTCTATACAAATGTTTAGGTATAAACATTGTACACTCTCTTTGTGGAAGTGAGGGTGTTAGATGTTTCTAACCATCTGGATGTGTGTACAGTATTACATTACAGTGAATGGATCCATTTTACAGATGCCCTGGCTAGAAAGGATCACTGTATTTTCAAATGTCTTGAGACCTGGTTCACATGCTGTAGGCGCTACTAACTTCTTCAGTCTCAAAAGTTGATAACAAGACTATAGAAACCACCATGGTTGACGCTCACTTTTACCATGGGCTAGCCACATACACTGTTTCACTTAATCCTACAAATAAAGTTATGGATGCATCATCTCCATTTCGCAAATGAAAAAACAGATCCCTAGGCCTGAAAATATGGCTCACTGATAGAGTGCTTGCCTATCACAGACAAGGCTTTAGGTTCCATCCCAAATCCCCCCACCCCAGACACACACCAAAAGACAGAAAAGAAAATAAATGGAGTCCCCCCAAAATAATGTGGAAATTATGAAGTTAGCATATGATGGTTATTAAGTGCATGGATTCTGAAATTAAACTGCTCATTTAACCCTCATTTTGCTATTTAATAGCTGTTTGAAGTTGTTCAATTACTTGCCCTTCTATCTCCATTTTCTCATCTTTAAAATGGGGATGATGGGAGTACTAGCACATTCCTCACCAGATTTTTGTGAGGATGAAATGAGATAACTGTACACTGTGTATGACACACAGTAAGCATCATAAGAATATTTGTTCATTTTGGCATGGAGAGATAGTTCAGTGGTTAGAGCACTGGCTGCTCTTGCAGAGGAATTCATTTTGGTTCCCAGAACCCGCATGCTGGCTAACAACCATCTTTAACTCCAGTTCCAGGGAATCTGACATCCTCTTCTGACTCGATGCACTCATATACATAAAAAAATCAAGATAATAAAATATTTATTTTATTTAAAAATTTTTTAAAATTAATTTTATTTATTTCTGTATGTGTAGGAATGTACTGCCTGCATGCAAGTCTGTGCACCCGTGTCGTGCAATGCTGCGGTGGTCAGAAGAGGGTCTCGGATTCCCCTGGAACTGGAGTTCTCCCGGAATTGGAGTCTCAGACGGCTCTCGGCCGCCATGTGGGTGCTGGGGATCGAACCCGGGTCCTCTGCAAGAGCGGTCGGCACTCTTAACCGCCAGGCCATCTCTCCAGCCCCAAGATAATAAAATATTTAAAAAGAACATTTGTTCATTCAGCATTTGTTCAGAATTCTCAGCAAGTAGGAACAGAGGGAAGATTCCTCAACTGGTAAAGAACACTTACAAAAAACCTGTAGCAACATCATACTTAATTGTGAATGATTGCCTTCCTATTAAGATCAGAAAGAGCAAGGATATATGCTCTTGAATTTATGGAAACTAAACCTGGTGGTCTTAGTTTAATAAGCAAAATAAATAAAGTGTATACAAATATTGAACCTGGCAAGATGGTGCGCACCTGTAATTTCAGCATTTGAGAGGGAGGCTGACATAGAAAATGATGGGTTTGAGGCCAGCTTGAGCTACATCTCAAGACCCTGCCTAAAAACAAATAAATGCATAGCCAGGCCAGGCATGTTGACAAACACCTTTAATCTCAGCCCTCAGGGGATAGAGACAGGCAGATCTCTGTGAGTTCAAAAGCAGCCTGGCTTACATAGTGAGTTCCAGGCCAGATCAGGGTACAGGGCGAACCAGTCTCAAAACACACATACATAAACAGGTATGGTGGTGCACCCCTTTGATCCCAGCACTCAGAAGGCACAGGCAGGTGGATCTCTGTGAGTTCAAGGCCAGCCTGGTCTACATAATGAGTTCCAGGACAGCTAGGACTACAGGAGACTCTATCTCAAAAAAGAAAAAAAGAGCATACAAATCAAAATGGAAAATAATGACACTTTACCCATTCATAGATGAGATAGCTGTCTGTTATCCCAGAACCTCGAGAAACCTATGAAAGCCCTATAAGTAATAAGTAAACTTAGTAAAGTTACAGGATATAAAACTAATACAGAAAATTCAAATATTTATACATTTGCAATGAACATAAGGACATACACATTAAAAATGAATTATGGACCAGTGAAATGGCTCAGTGGGTAAAAGTGCTTACCACAAAAGCCTGATAATCTGAGTTTGAACTGTGGGAATAACAGATTCCTTGAAATTGTCCCCCAGCCTCTATGTGTGTCTTGTGGCCCATGCACCCCTGGCCCAACATCATACACAAATACAATAGTAATAAATATTTTAAAAATTCTAAACATATGTTTTCTTCTTCTTCTTCTTCTTCTTCTTCTTCTTCTTCTTCTTCTTCTTCTTTTCTTATTCTTATTTGTGTGTGTGTGTGTGTGTGTGTGTGTTTGTGTGTGCGTGTGTGTATGCACTTATGCATGTGGGAACCTTCAGAGAGGCCAGAAACAGAGGTAAGATTCCCTGGAGTTGGAGTTATAGAGAGTTGTCAGCCCCCTGACACAGGTGCAGGGAACAGAACTGCAATCTACTCTGCAAGAGCATCAAGTGTTCTGAACCACTGAGCCATATCCCTAGTCCCAAAATAGTTTTTTTTTTTTAATTTTTTAATGGATTACTAGTTAGTGACACGGCTCAGTGGGTAGAGGTGATTGCTGTTAACACTGATAACTTTAGTTTCATCCCCAGGACCCACATAATGGAAGAGAGAACTGACTCTCACAAGTTGTCCTCTGACCTCTAAGTATGTGCCGTGACATTGTCTCCACAAAGTAAATGTAATTTAAAAAAATGGATTACACGTTAAAATCCTGAAAATTAAAATACTTAGTTCTAGATCTAGAAGTACACAGGATTTGAATAATGAAAATGATGCAATATCGATGGAAGAAATAAAAGAAGATCTAAATGAGTGTGGGAGGCATATTTTCCCATGGATTTGAAGATTCAACAGGGGTGGAGAAATGTCTCAGTTCACAGAGTGCTTACATAGTGTGCACAAAGGAATTTGGTTCGCAGCACTAATCAAACTTGGTGTGATGGTGCACACTTGCAATTCCAGAACTCAGAAGGTAGGTAGTTCAGAAGTGCACATCCATCCTTGGCTACATAATGAGTTCAAGGCTAGCCTAGGCTACATAAGACCCAGTCACAAAACAAAGCATAACAATGACAAACAAAAGATACAATTTGTTCCCAAACTGACCTACAGGATGGATTGAATGCAAGCCTTATGAATACTATATCAAGAGTTTTTATAGATATAGACAATATCATTTTGGAATATTCATGGTGGGAGAAATTCTAGATAGGCTGACTAGACCCCGGTGGATGAACTTGCATTGAGGGACATCTGGAGACACTAACTTGTCTCTGTAGGCCTTAACATATATAACAGAATTCATGAAATAAGGATTTTCTCCTATTTTAAGATAAATTTCTTGGTTTTGTTTTACATTTTAATAGAATAGTCCACTTCTGCCGGGTGTGGTGGTGCATGCTTTTAATCCCAGCACTCAGGAGGCAGAGGTAGGCGGATCTCTGTGAGTTCAAGGCCAGGTTGGTCTATAGAGCGGAGCTCCAGGCTAGTTGGAGCTAAAGGGAGACCCTGTCTCAAAAAATACCAAAAAAATGGAGTATAGTCCACTTCAAGATGGTGCTTGAATTTAGAGTGAAAACATTCAACAGTTCCCTTTGAAAGTAACAATAGGTTTACCATTGGCCACATACATTGTAATGTTGGTGTATTTATTAAATCTTATATTGCATAATAGCCCTTAAATGTAGATAAATAAAACTTAAAATTATGCATTTATTTATGGGGCTGGAGAGATGTCTCAGCATCTCTCTTGCAGAGGATCTGAGTTCGATTCCTAGCACCAACATTGTGGCTTGTAACTATGGTTGGTAACTCCAGTTCCAGGGGATGCGATGCCCTTTTCTGTCTTTCATGGGCATTGCATGATGTGTATGCACTTACATACATGGAGGCAATATACCCATACACAGAAAATAAAAATAATAAAATATTTATTTATTCATTTATTTGTGTTTGTGCATGTGTCTGTGCATGAATATCTGTGTGTATGTGTATGCATGGGTACCGAGGCCAGAAGAGCCCATTAGATTGCCTCCTCTGTTACTCTCCACCTATTCCTTTTGGGACAGGATATCAGGATATTTTCCTGAACTTCTCTTTTGTTTGCTTTGTTTGTTTGTTTTTTGTCTCTTTTTTTTTTTTTTTTTTTTTTTTTCTTTTTTTTTTTTTTTTTTTTTTTTTTTTTTTTTTTGAGACAGGGTCTTCCTGTAGCCCCAGCTCGCCTGGAACTCACTATGTAGACCAGGCTTATCTTGAACTCACAGAGATCCCTCTGCTTCTGCCTTCCAAGTACTGAGATTAAAGGCATGGCTACCATGCCTGGCCTGAACTTCTTTTTGAGTTGGGGGTCTCATTCTCTCATGTGGGTAGGAAGCCGCAAGCCTCAGCAATCCTGTCTCACCTCTCCCCTGCCCCCGCCCTGCCCCCTTGGAGCTGGAGTTACATACTTATGTAGGGCAATCATCTTGCTTCATGGGTTCTAGGATCCAAATTGTGGTCTTCATGGTTGCACAGTGCTCTTAACTGATAAGCCGTCTCTTCAGCCATACCTCCCTATGAGAAATTTTCAGTTAAAATTATTTATTTTTATGTGTATGAAAGTTTTGCCTGCACTTACACAGATGCATCAGGTGCACATGCAGTGCCTAAAGAGGCCAGAAGAGGGAGTTGGATCCCCTTGAAGTAGAGTTACAGACATGATCCACCATGTAGATCCTGGAACTGAACCTGTGTCCTCTGGAAGAGCAAGAAAGAAGTGCTCGTAGCTGCTGATCCTTATCTCCAGCCCCTTCCTTCCACCCCAAGACTTTTAGTAAGTATATGGCTCACCAAATAATGTACATCCATAGCATGCACTACTTCTCAGTAAGACAAAGAATGAAATAATTGATTCAAACAACAATATGGATGTATCTCCAGGGAATTATGCTGATTCAAAAAAACCCCCTAAAACTCTGAGGGAAAATACTGTATGATTACATTCAAATAATATGCTTAAAATGCCAAAACTGTAGAGATGGGGGAACAGAGGCTAGAGATGTTGGGAATAACGGGATGGATGTGGCTATAGAAAGGAGATCTTCATTGTAACACAATAGTTCTCTGTCTTAATCACAGTAGTGATTATATGAACGCAGAAGTCATAAAATAGTCTATATGCAGAGGCTGAAATGAGAAGCTTCTGGGCAAAGGGTATGTAGAAATATTCCTGTACAGGTTTTTTTTAGGACTTTCTGTGAATCTACAATTGCTGAAAAATGAAAAATAAAAAAAAATATCTGTAATACAATAATAAAATGTTGGGAGCAAACTGGAATTTGAATGATGATTGATCTAATTTTAAGGTTATGCTGAATAGTAGTAGTGAGCATCTATTAAGTGTTCATTTTAGACCAGATCCCATTAAGTAGCCGTCCAGATGCAACACTGTCAGAAACTAATAGCATAGGACTAGGATAAAAGTTTGCTTCCAAACATGTATTGTTCAACACTATGCTGATTCTCTCTGAATCATATGAAAGGGAGAAGTTCTTGACCATAGGAAGAAGGAAAGAATGAGAACACAAGAGAATATAAAGAGAAAAAAAAAAAAACAGAGTAGTAAACTCCCTGTACTCTAGGAAGTAAGCATAAACCTATACTAATAAAGTTACTAGATGGACAAAGACTTAAAAAGACTGACAATACTAACTTCAGTCCAGCTGTACTGAGAATTCTGGGGGAGTGTAAACTGATATAGCCACTTTGGAAATGAGATTGGCAAGTTAAGATGAACACGTGGATATCAATACCTGGCAATTCTATTCCCAGGTATATGCTATGAGAAACTTGTTCCCCAGGAGACATTTTTATAGAGCTTTGTTCATAGCAACACAAAACCATAACTGATGGGTAAATATGTCACAGGAAATAAGGAGACAAAGAACTGGAACAATACTATAAATCAATGAGGCTTACTGTATGTACTTTGCGAAACATTCCACATAACAATAGAATAATCTTTCTCAACTGCACATGGGACAATGTTCAGGAAGCAGCATGTGTTATGCCACAACATAAGCCTCAATTTATTTTAAAAGATTGAAGTCATGCAAAGCATCTTTCCAAACCACAATGGAAAGAGGCCATAAATCAATAACAGAAGGAAAGCTAGAGTCTTTATAAGTATGTGGAAAGGAAACAATACACTTTTCCAAAACAAGAGGTCAAAGAAGAAATCACCAAAGAAATGAGAAATACTTAATGACAAATGAAAATTTGTTAGCTTATTAAAACTTATGGGATGCACTGAATGCAGTGTTCAGAAGAAATTTATAGTAACAAGCACCAACTTTATAAAAGATATAGAATGTCACATAAACAACTGAATTTTATACCTTGAACAACTAGAAAAATGAACATATTAAACTCAAAGATAGTAAAAGGAAGGGGATAATAAAGATCACACTTGAAATAAATAAAAATAGAATACCGCTCTCCAGGCATGGTGGCACACGCCTTTAATCCTAGCACTTGGGAGGCAGAGGCAGTCAGATCTTTATGAGTTCAAGGCCAGCCTGGTCTACAGAGGTAGTTCCAGGCTAGCAGGGGCTATAGGGAGACCCTGTCTCGAAAAGACCAAAAAAAAAAAAAAAACCAAAACAACCAACAGAACAAAACAAAAACAAGTTTGCTCTAGGAAAAGATCAGTGGAACTGGCAAAGATTCAGATTCAAAGTCTAAAAGGTAAAAGACGTAAACCAGAAAAAAAATGAGACCCAGATCAGGCGGTGCAGGCCTCTAATCCCAGCTATTCAGGAGACCGAGGCAAGAGAAATACAAGTTCAAGGTATATCTGGGTTATAACTTGAGTTCTCAGACACTTGGGTAACTTAGTATGAGCCTTGTCTTAGAACAAAAAGTAAAAAGAAGGCTGAGGATGTAGCTCAACGTTGTCAGAGTACTTGTATAGCATGCATGACACCCTAGGTTCAAACCCCAGCACTGCCAAAAGGGAAGGGAAGGAGGGAGAGACATTGAGGTTGGAGAAGATTGCCATGAGTTCCAGGCCATCCTGAGATGTGAGTTTCAGCCCAGTCTCAGATATAGACCTAGATCTTTTTATTAAAAAAATACAATCAAACAAAAAATGAGAAAACAACAAACATTAGCAACGATTTGAGGATTAGAATCCTCATACATTGCTGGTGGGGATGTAAAATGGAATAGTTATTATAGAAAAATACCTTGATAGTTTCTCAAAAAGGCAATCAACAAGGATCACATGACTTAGAATTTCCTCTTCTAGATAGAAACAGAAAATAATTGAGAACAAGACTTAAGCAGGTACTGATATGTCAATGTCCACTGTAGTAGTTTTCTTTTCTTTTTTTTCCTGCATAACCCTATGCATCTTTATTCTCTGTGAGTCTGAGGTATAGTCCTACAGTACACAGAATGTAAGCAACATACAGAGGAAGTTGCTAAAATAACCATGGTTTATAGTCTTACACCTTGCTAATCATTAATTATAGTTTTGACAGGAACAGACTGATAATCATTAACAAGTGTTTTTCTGGGCTACTGAGTGAGACTCTGCCTTAAATAAAATCCTTTAAATACATACCACAGCTTCTATAGTGCCCATATCTCTTTTCTGGCTTGAAGGGTACCAGCACCATCCCCAGGATATGGGAACAGTCAGGCAGGCAGACCCTGCTCCACTGTTAACGATGTGCAACCTAAAGGCAGTATTCAAAAGGAAGCAGACAGCTCACTCAGCACTTGGGAAGTAGAGGTAGGTGGATTTCTGTGAGATCAAGGCCAGTTTGGTCTACATGGCCAATTCTGGGCCAGCTGGAGCTACAGGAAGGCCCTGCCAGAAAAAAAACATTAAATTAAAAAATTGAAAATAAAATGCAGACTTGTCAGAAAAGATGCAACAGGACTCTACGGAGTACAGTACTCAGGCATTGGAGAAATAATACAGAAAAAGATATTACAGCTCCATAACGGGAGTCTGACAAGAAGCACAACCCCACTTGGCACTGCATTGTGGGGTGGAACTTCGATATTTATGTGGCTCATGAAACCAAACATTTCATCTACCTCTACCAGGGTCAAGTGGTCCTTCTGCTCATATCTGGTTAAAAGCTCAGACTATGCCAAGTACCCAATGATATGTCCAAAAATATTAACTGCAGCCTGAATACCAAACACTGAAACCCTTAGCCTTGCTAAAGGAACACCTCATTTTCAATTTTTGTTTTGCACAAGGCATCATGATCTGTACTAGTCTGTAAGTCAGTACCAGTTCATGTTTGTTCATTTCTAGTCCCTACTTCTGTACTTTATTTATTTATTTATTTATTTATTTATTTATTTATTTATTTTTGGACTTTTCAAGACAGAGTCTCCCCGTGTAGCCCCAACTGTCCTGGAACTCACTCTGTAGACCAGGCTGGCCTTGAACTTACAAAGATCCGCCTGCCTCTGCCTCCTGAGTGCCAGGATTAAAGGCGTGCACCACCATGCCCAGCTCCACTGTAGTAGTTTTCACCAGTGTCAAAATATAGAAACAACTCAGGTGTCCATCAAATGATGAATGGATAAAACTACACACACACACACACACACACACACACACACACCACATATGTATACTGTAGAATATTTAATAAGGAATGAAGTTGTGATACATACTATACAACATGGATGAACTTTGTTTTTTTTTTATTTAATTTTTATTGATGCTTTGTGCATTTCGTACATCATTTTCCAATTCAGATCAGGCATATTTCCCTTTCCCTTCCCCCCACCCCCACCCCATCCCAGATCATGTATTCTGCCGTAACTGTCTTGCATCTTTCTCTGTTTTTTTTTGGTTTTTTTTCCATTTTTTTAGCTATAAGTGATAATCCATGAGTACAGGCATCCTTCATGCAAAACCAATCTGCAGGCTGTTGTGCCCAAACCCCCACAGGGCCCACCATCCAGTGGGGGGTGGACAGGTTGTTTGTTCAATCAAGTTGATCAAATGAGTGTGTCCCAGACTACATCGCTGGTAAGTTTTAACCATTCAACCCCAATCGCGAACCTTTACATTCTACCACGCCCCTCTTCCGCAGATTTGTCCCTAGGCTTAGAAAAGGGGCACAGGTGGATTGAGAAGTAAAACAGTCCCCTCTCTCTGGAGCTGTTGACTTGGATCTGGTCAATTCTGGCTGTTTCCTTTCATGGGCTGACAGTTTGTCCAGGAGTAACCTTTCGATCCTACTGATGAAGCAAAGCAATTAGATATATAGGTATTTAAGCAGCTAATATTATGGTAGGTTACTTTGGCATAGACACATATTTTGGATGATATGTTAATCTATGATGTTACATTTTTTCCCCCCTGTTAAATATGACAGGGTCTTACTGTGGCTTTATAACATCTCCTAACCTGTAGAGGATGTAAGCTTTGTCGGTATCAGCCATGGGTTATTCCTCCAGGAGAGAGCCAATAGCCAATTAGATTTGGGATATACAGGCACATGGCTGCCTCTGCTGCACAGTATTTCCAGGCAGGTGAGGTGTAGCTGGTGCTGACGGTGGAGTCTTGCTTGACTCAGGGAGACCCGTATTTGCTTCATTGGTTGAGTTTCTTCACAGGCTTGGAAAAAAAAAAATCCTCAATTTCATTTGGAAAAACAAAAGACCCCGAATAGCCAACGCAACCCTGAGTGAAAAGAGCAATACAGGGGGGATAGCTATACCAGACATCAAATTATACTACAGGGCTATAGTCATAAAAACAGCCTGGTACTGGCACAAAAACAGACCAGTTGACCAATGGAATAAAACTGAAGATCCAAACCTGAGCTCATACAATTTCAGCCACCTCATATATGAACTTTGATTACTTGATTAAGTAAAATAAGCCAGATGCAAAAAGAAAATTATTCTATGATTCTACATGTTTGAAATATATCGATAATAGAGAAATTCAGAAAGAGACAAAGTAGCTTAGAGTTGAACAGAGGACTGGAAAGGGGACTGGGAGCTATTCATGCTGGCAGAGTTTCTGTTGGAAATAATGAGAAAATTTCGGGAATTGAGAGTGTTGATGATTGTACAGCCTTATAAATACAATCAGGGCTACTGAACTGTAAAGTTAAGAATGAGGCTCATAAAACGCTGACTGTTGTTACTCATAATGGGAGATTTAGTATGTGGATTTTATAGAAGGAGAGAGTAAAATAGTGGACACCACAGGATGACAACTGTGTGGCAGGTGGCATTGAGAAGGGATGATTATCAAACGAAAATATAGTTAGGGGGCTGGAGAGATGGCTCAGTGGTTAAGAGCACTGGCTGCGGATGAACAGGGCTCAGTTCCTGGCACCCACATAGTGCGTAAAAGCCATCCTTAAACTCTAGTTCTGGGGGTCCAGGGGGGATCTGATGCCTTCTTTTGGCCCCTGTGGGCACTGCATGCATGGGTGCACTTAACATTCATGAAAAACACTCATATACATACAAATAGAGAAACAGAAAAACATTAAAATCATAAAAGTAAAAAAATATAGATAAAAGGATTGCATTTTTCTGTTCTGTTCCATGGTAGAAAGATAGTCACCAAAGATTTACTGTATATTTCAAAATAACTAAATGATAGGATTTAAAAATATACTTACTATTATTTTATTTTTTATGTGTATGAGTATATTGCGTGAATATGTATAAGTGCACCTGTGTCATGCAATTCCTCTGCAGGTCAGATGATTGCATTGGATCCCTTTGAACTGGAGTTACAGATGCTTGTTAGCTGCCATGTGGATGCTGGGAATAGAACCTGGGTCCTCTGCAAGAGGAGCTGTCTGTCTAGCCCCCAAAGATAGGATTTTTAAAAATTTCCAATCATAAGGAAACAATAAATATTTGAAACAATAGATATGTTAACAAACCTGATTTATTTATTTATTTTAATTGAATTTTGGTGCATTTCATATAATACATTTTGATTGTATTTAGACCCCTCTCTCCTATTAGCACCCCATAGCCCTCCTTCCTTGCTGTATTTCATTCATTCTCTCATGTATGTTAAGTTCTATCAACTCAAGTTTGTGTCTCCAATATCTCTCTGTATGAGTCCATCCACTGAAGCTTGGTCGACCCATCTAGAGTCACTCCCTTAGAGAAGACCAACTCTCCCTCACTCATAGATAAAAGGATTGCATTTTTCTGTTCTGTTCCATGGTAGAAAGATAGTCACCAAAGATTTACTGTATATTTCAAAATAACTAAATGATAGGATTTAAAAATATACTTATTATTATTTTATTTTTTATGTGTATGAGTATATTGCATGAATGTGTATAAGTGCACCTGTGTCATGCAATACCTCTGCAGGTCAGATGAATGCATTGGATCCCTTTGAACTGGAGTTGACTAGAGAGACTATTAGTTGCTAATAGTCTCTCAGCTAAGGTTGGGTCTTCTTATCCCTTTCCTTCTATGCTGGGTTTTGTCTGATGAGTTCGCAAGGGTCTCGTACATGCTGCCACCATTGCTGTAAGTTCATATGAGCCAGTTCCCAGCCATCTGGAATGCTTTGTTTCCTTTTGGCTATCCACCATCTCCAGCTTTTACTGTCTTTCTGCCCTCTCTTATGCAATGGTCCCTGAGCCCTGGGTGGCAGATGAACAAACCTGATTCTATCAGTTGCATATTGCATTCATGTGTCAAAATATCACACTATTTCCCACAGAGATATATAATTGTTATATATCAATCAAAAATTTTAGAGTGGCTAAAATAGCAAATTATTAATAAATATTTAACACCAAAAATTTAATTGCTAATAATTATGAAAGTGAATATTTTATCATAGAACAGTGAAGATAGACAAATGACAGCGATTGTATCAATATGGATATCACAAGAATATTGAAAGACAAGCAAGTTACAAAAGAATGTGTGTATTATTTCATTAACTTGAGTTTTAAGCACAGGTGAATGGCAGTTACATTAAGGATGCCTATATAGACCCAAAACTAAAAAAGAAAGCAGGCACTGATTACCACAGAGACTAGTGGAGTAGTTAAGTCTGAGAAACCAGATGGATTGAGAGCTGCTGTCTGACATGCTGCATCTCCTACCTTTCTTGATGTAGTCAGTATGACTGATTTACATTTATTGTTTCAACGTTTACTAATAAAAGCATTGGCATTCCATGGAAGCCTGTAGGAAGGGCAGACTGCCAGACTTTATTCACAACTTGTATTTCACGTTTTCTCAAGTTATTCTTGTACATATTACAGTTTGTAAACTTCCCATTTGTTTTTCTGTATTTTATGAAAGTGGCTTATGCATCATAATTATATATACATACATGTATAGATGAGATCTCATTTTCTTTTAGTTTCTGTCAGGCCATTATTTAAACAATTCTTCATTGGTTCCAAGTAGAACACTAAATGCATGTGATAATGGTAGTTCCTGTAGTGAAGTGTGGGTGTTATACACACTGACTCTCAAAACAGTGTCCAGTATCGGGGCTGGAGAGATGGCCTAGTGGTTAAGAGCACCGACCGCTCTTACAGAGGACCCGGGTTCAATCCCCAGCACCCACATGGCGGCCGAGAACCATCTGAAACTCCAATTCCAGGAGAACTCCAGTTCCAGGGGAATCTGAGACCCTCTTCTGACCTCCGCGGCATTGCAGGACATGGGTGCACAGACCTGCATGCAGACAGTACATTGATACACATACAGAAATAAATAAAATTAAAAAAAAAAACAGTGTCCAGTATCATCGCCATTTTACACAAAAGGAAACTGAGATGCCCAAAAGTCAACTGATGTATCTGAGAATCAGATGCTTTTGTTTCACTAATCTCCAAAACCCTCACTCTGAAGCCCCCCCAAATGAGGACGGGGAGTCATGGGCTTACTAGAGCAGTGAGGAGGGCAACGCACAGATGTTCATACTGTAGATCATGGGGGTGTCAAAGTTGCAGTGACATGGTGGGAACATGACTTGCCACTCAGATAGATCATCTAGGACACACCAGTGTCCCTCTGTCTTTGCAGGCCCAGCCTATAGCCTTCTTTTGGCTGTAAGGCCTGAGAGTTGCTGGTTTTGGTTACTGGGGACCTGCCCTGTCACTGCATCCTGTCCTTCCAAAGCAGACAGGACACAAAGCCAGATAAAGGGATGAAAGCTTTAGATTCTCCCTGGCCTTTGTCACTCCAAGTTCCTAGCCTCTCTCCAGAAGCATGTACCTACCCCAGGGAGCCATCTGTGGGAGGACACTCTCACTGGGGACTCTCTAAGTGACTCTGAAACACGAGGTAACAGGTGGGGGACTCTGCTGGACAGCTGGGCAAGGGCAGAGAGTCGCTGGGGGCTCCTCACCCCTGCACAGAGCCTGGGTTGGCGCTTTACTGCGGGACTGTGCTACTGCCACCTCATTTGTGGAACTTCCTGGGCTCCATTACTCTTTAATTGACAGAGAATTTTGTGCTTAATTTCCCCTCCTTGCCCATAAATAGCTGCAATTTTCTGATATTCCCCTCCCCCACATTGTTCTGCGCAACTTCAACATGAATCCAGGTTCTTCTAATGAAATGTATTTACCATTTAAAGACGGTTTGAACATCACCTCGGGTTTTTGCTTACAGCCCTTGGCTAACTGAAAATAAATAGCATTATTTTAAAATGTAAACTTCTTGGAGGTGAAAGACAAAATACTGTTTTCGAGGAAAAGCCTGAAGTATAAAAGGCTCTGGAAAATGAACACTGTGCATGGTAACTTACTATAGTAAGTGATATATTTTTAGTGATTCATTATTCATTTCAACTACAATGAAAGATGCATGATATTAGGACTTAAAATAGAATGAAATGTTCTTTCTTCAAGCTTTATAAATCCAGCTGTTTGTTTTCCATATTTGTGTATACTTATTAGTTTTAATTACACTAATAATTTCCCTGGGTTCTTAAATTTACATTAGCTTTTAAAATATAGAGAAAACATTTCTCATAATTTAATCATTTGTGCAAATGGCAGACAAGGAAGTTATTGGTTTGTATTGTAATTATTGGAGTCCATGTTTTGAGCTCATTTGTGCAATTGCTAAATTAATAATTATCATTTACGTAAGCAGATTAGGTCATCTGCTCTCATTTACAATTATAATTCAGAAATGATTGGATGTTCTTCAAATTTCCCAATTTCTTTAATGCCCTTATTAAAATGGTACATTAAAGAATTTTCCAATTAAGTCTATTATCATAAGTAAATTTGCCTTACTACATATAATTACTCCCATGTTATTGCATATAAATTTTCAATTAATTCATCTCTTTTCTAAAGTGCATGGCAAAACAAGTTGATTGTCATGATGCTGTTTGCAGCACTCGCTTAAAAGCCGTCCTCGTTAAAATTCAAACTACCAAACCATTATGAATAGCATACACAATACATTCCATAAAATAGGCAACAGCCATGGATAAAACTCCAATGTCCTTAGCTCTTTGTCTGTGACACAGTGTATGAGAAAAGAACTTTAACTTGCTACCAAGGGTATTCTATCCCATACAATGCCGAACACTACTTAAAATATTCAAACCCATGCATAGTTTTTAAAAATGACCATTTTCAGTAATAAATACTTGTAACAGATTTGGAAAATACAGAAATGCTAGAGGAAACAAAGAAAGATCATAGAATTTTACCAACCAGAGATAATCTTTATTAATAATTTGGGTTTTATCCTTGAAGTCTGTTCAATGGGTTTGTATCTATCATCTCTCTCATCTATCTATCTGCTTGTGTGTGCAATATACACTAACAAAATCAAAGTTCTATTGTTCTTAAGGCCCCAATGAAAATGTTTCTTTCTATTGTCTCTTTGCCACAACACTGATTTTATTTTGTATTTATTATGATACTTCCATACCTGAAAGAAATGCTCAGTAGGCAAAGATATTTCATTCCCAACCCTCTCAGTCACTATAGGTAATCTCTGTCAAGACACTTGATCACTCTGTGTGGTAGCTTCTTCTCTAGGAAAGTGGAGCTAATGATGGTCTAACTACTTCATAGAGTTGCTGTGAGGAACAAATGGACTAACTTCACAGGAAGCTCACAGAGAACAGTGTTTGATATGCAGCAAGTGCTTTGTGTTTTCTCTATGATGTTGCTAGCTTTCTGTAGGTTAGACAATTAGTTTGCTCCTCAGGTATCTAGGTCTCAGAGTTTTTATTTTAGGGGAGGAGAACGAGTACAATGCTCCTTTTGAGTCAATACAGAAAGGCTAAGGAATTAAAGGACTACTGTTGCTTATTGTTTAAATTAATACTCTGAAACTAAGCACATATATACATATATACATACACACATGTGTATATATATATATATATGTATGCATTTAATGTTTTGTTTTTGCAAATGTGCCTAAATTCTTCTCAGTGACAAATTAACAGACATAGTCTAGAGAAAGATCTTAATAGTTATTGCACAAAAAATACAAAATAAAATTTAAAGAAATGAAATTTAGTAAGGTATAATATACACAGAGTAAACAGCTTAGACTTTTCAAACATATAGTTTGATGAGTTTTGATGGTTATTCACCAGTGTAAACACTATCAAAATGATCTTCACTTCTACCTTAGCCCAACAGTCAGAAAAGAATTGATCTTCCTGCACACATGTGCACGTGTGTGTGTGTGTGTGTGTGTGTGTGTGTGTGTGTAGGTAGGTAGGTAGGCGTGTGTAGTTTAAATGGAGTTTTGCCAAATGTAGTGCCACATGCCTTTAATCCCAGCTCTTGAGAGACAGATCTCTGTGAATTCAAGGCCAGCCTAGTCTACATAGTGAGTTCTAGGCCTGGTAGGGCTACAGGGAGACTGTGTCTAAAAAAAACGGAGTTCTGCCACACAGGGTGATAATGTCCCCCAACCCCCCAGCCATAGATTATCTAACAATGAACGATTTTGGCACCAGGAATGGGAAGCAGCCCTTTGAGTGGTTGGTCAGGGTAGTCAAAGAGACTTCCAAAGCAAGGTCGTGCTTGCCAGTGCCATTGGTTGCCTCCCAGAACTGGAAGGTAAGACCGTATTGCTGAAGACACTGCATACTTCAGACATAGGACTTAGACAAATTGAGTTGGAAGTGACCGGGAAGCCTCCTCCTTGAGGAGTAGCTTTCATAGTATCAGAAGTTGCTATGCAAGCTGCCAAGGGAGAAAAAACACTCAAATAATCTTACTCAGCTGTAAAAGTATACAAATCACAATGATTAGCCTGGCAAGATAGCGCCAATAGTGCAATAGTGACATTTTATCTTGTAGATAACTAACATCTGTCTAATTGGACTTAAGTCTCACTTAATGGGAGGGAATTCAGGCCCCACACTGCAAACTTAGCCAACTACCCATGGCCCGAGAGGTTGCAGAACCTATAGAAGAACCTACAACTTCCATTTACCTAAACCAATTAATTTCTAATTGTATTCTAAATATTTTTCCTTATGCTCATTGCTATGTGTAGCTCTCACTCCTCATCAAAGAAGCTTCTTTTGTAACAGATGGAAATAATCACAGAAATTCACAACTGCTCAACATGAAAAGAATGTGACCAGCCACAAATGGTACCTCTACAAAGCAATCCCTACACCTACGGCTCAGGGAACATTGCAGAAAAGGAGGCAGAAAGATGGAAAGATTCCAAAAGCTGCTTAAGGATTACACAAAAGGACATTTACTTCCCGGGTCATCACACCCTCCTTAATCTGTTGTTTTTCCTTTAAAAAATTTGTTTTATTTTTACTTGTATGTACATGTGTGTGTGCGCATGTGCCACACATATGTAGGTGTGGAGGCACTCCTCACTCCTCCTCAGTGGAGGCTGGAAGAGTGCTTCAGATCCCTTGGAGCTGAAGATACAGGCGTCATCAGATGCCTGATGAGGGGGTTGGGAACCAAACTCAGGTCCACTGAAAGAGCAACTAGTGCTTTTAGTTGTCGAGCCATCTCTCCACCCCTTAGTTTGCTCTTCGTAATTTAGAACTTGATTACCTAGTTTGAGTATGTTTAAAACATATATTGGCAGCCGGGCGTGGTGGCGCACACCTTTAATCCTAGCACTTGGGAGGCAGAGGCAGGCGGATGTTTGTGAGTTTGAGGCCAGCCTGATCTACAGAGTGTGAGTTCCAGGAAAGGCTGGGGGCTACCATGGGGAGACTCCTGTCTTGAAAAAAGACAAAAAAAAAAAAAAAAAAAAACAACAACAAAAAAAAAAAAAAAAAAAAAAACATACATTGGCTAATGTTACTATCCCTATCATCATAATTAAAACCCTTGATAATGACCTCTCATTGTACTTAGAGTAAAACTCAGACTCTTTCCACAGTCTACACAGATGTATAAGACATGAGATCTTTGCACTGATGCATCTTTATCCTGAGCCACTCTGTCCATTGCTCATTACTTGGCAGAGACATAGCCATTCTATTTGTGGACTGTTAATAAGCTCTTTTCCACTTGCAAACCCTTGCCTGGTATCATCTTTCAACCTCACCTCAGAATCTTTGTTCAACACCTACCCTTCCTTCAGCTGCCTGCTCATATCCCAGTGACTCAGGCTCTGTGGTTCCTCAGTTAGCCTCTGAAGTTACTTTTTTCATAGAGTCTTACTCTCTAAAAATATTTTATTTCATTTTTCTGAGTGTTTTGCTGGCATCTATATAAGTATATCCATGGCATGCTGTGCCTGTGGATGGCAGAAGAGGGTGTTGGGTCTCTTAGAACTGGAGTTAAGGATTCTCGTTAGCCACCGTAGGTTCTGGGTACCAAACCCAAGTTCTCTGCACAATCAGCCAGTGCTCTCACTGATGTGCTGTCTCTCAAGCCTCAGAGTCCTACTCTTTTCATTCAAGCACTCATCTGAATTTATAATGATGCATTTGCTTGTCATGTAAAAAATCGTCTGTTATACTCAATAGGCCACAACATCAGGAAGGCAGTGACTGTCTCTTTCATTTCGGAATCCTTAACAGTGCAAATACTGGCACACAGTAGGTACTTAAAACAAAGGTTTATTGAATAAGAGATTTTCAGCTGTAACAGAAAGTTTCTTATTTATCTATCTCCTTAATGAAAATGGAATCCTACTTAGCGTAAGCCATATGATCCCCAAGCCCTCTGTGTGCTGGAGACTAATCTTATTAAATTGTTTTGACTGCAGGACTAGCCGACACCTGCTCCTGGCTTTATTAGGTGAGATTATACCAGTCCCTTGTATTAATTTCCTATAGTGTTTCTGTGAATTTCCATTGGAAATAGCTTTATGTTTTCTATTAGTGTTCTTACTGGCTGATCCTCACTGTGTTCCTCTCTCCAAGCTCACCACTCACATCCCTGTCTATATCTTCACAGCTATGCAATCAAGACAAACCATGAATTTAACATGGGAGGGCTTCTGGAAGACACTGAATGTTTTAGACCCCAACATTCAAAATCTTTTTTTTCCCCCAAATTACATGCTTGCCTTTGCAAAAGAGCCCTAAGGTGTTCTTCTCTCAAGACATGTAGGAAGAATATCTCAACAAAAATCTCCTAAGTCCTACCTCAGGGGTGCTACAACTGGATCAGGTGTCTGTTCACAATATAGGACAGAGATTTTTTTAAATTTTCCTGATTCATTATAGTGGCTGCTTTCAAGTCTAAGGGCTTATTCACCCACCTTGATCCTGTGGATGTGCACCTCTTTGCCCACTCACAGTATAGCTCATTTGAGGACACAGCTTACTATAATAGTGAAGACTCAACTGACTGTAGAGTCAGCCAGCCAGATGCCTGACTGACAGGATGTGGATCCTTAACTTTGGTAACCATTAGCTGTGTGACCTTGGATAAGCTACTTAACTTGGCTGTGTACTAATTTCCTCATACATAAACGGGCATAATATATTATCTACTTTAAGGAGTTAGAAAAGGATATGAAGAGCTTAAAATTTTACTTTTTGGAACATGGCTTGGTATATAGAAATATGCTCTTAATTCCTGCTTGTTTTCATCTTAAATGAAGGCCTCATTTCAATATAAGCTTGTACAAAGACTTTGTCATACCATTCTTATCATTTATTTAAAAAATAGCTGTGTAGAGGCAGGTTATCACTTAGTCTAAGAGGCCAACCACTTCATTAATTTGTTTCTACAAAAATATTTATGATGTATTTCCTTTAATTCTTCCTGTGTATAGGTTTATGGAAAGGAGCTATTAACCACCAGATCCAATGAGTTTTCCTTCCTGTCTGTGAGGCTTATTGGACACAACAAGACATGCATTAGTTGGTGAAATTCTTTTACCTAGACTACCTTTGCATACTGGTTTGCCCAAAATATTCCCAGATTTATTTAGCACTGAAAGTCCTATATCTCAAAAACTCTTCAGTTCTAGGCAAATTGAAGCAACTGGTCAGCATATTTCTCATTGCCTTTCACTCTGTAAGGGACGTCAATTGGGGCCTTTCATCTTGCCCATGCCTCTGTGATACAAAGCAGTTCACCTTACCTATGGTTTAGGTAGTACTAAAGTTGAGATTTGATATATGCTACTTTAAGCCACCCTCCTTCAAAATAGTTTCCTTTTTTTCAATTTTATTTATTTCTGTATGTGTATGAGTGTACTGTCTGCATGCAGGTTTGTGCACCTGTGTTGTGCAATGCCGCGGAGGTCAGAAGACGGTGTCGGATTCCCCTGGAACTGGAGTTCTCCTGGAATTGGAGTTTCAGACGGTTCTCAGCCACCATGTGGGTGCTGGGGATCGAACAAAATAGTTTCTTTATGGAATAGAATTCATACTGGTTACTAGAGTTTATATTTCCTTGAATTGGGCTAATGTCTTACCATTCAGTAAAATTCTGACTCCAATAGAAACAATGCGAATGCAGCAAAATCTCAATTTCTATACTTCTTTTAATATTTTTTCATTTAGATCAAATTAACATGCTATAAAATCCACCTTTGAAAGCTAAACAGGGCCAAGTATTGTCCCACACATTTATTTATTTATTTATTTATTTATTTATTTATTTATTTATTTATTTATTATAAGCATGAATGTACTGTCTGCATGTAGGTTTGTGCACCCGTGTAGTGCAATGCCACAGAGGTCAGAAGAGGGTGTCGGGTCCCCCTGGAACTGGAGTAAAAGATGGTTCTTAGCCGCCATGTGGGTGCTGGGAATCGAACCCGGGTCTCCTGCAAGAGCAGTTGGCACTCTTAACCACTAGGCCATCTCTCTCCAGCCCTGTTCCACACATTTATAGTCCCAGTATTTAGGATACTGAAGCAGGAAGACCACTAGTTCAAGGCCAGTATAGGTAGAGAGTAAGACAATGTCTCAAAAATATAAAATGACCAGAGCAATAGCTCAGTTACTAAAGTATGTGCCATGTAAGCACGAGGACCTGAGTTCAATTCTAAGTACCCACATAGAAACCTGAGCATGGTGGCATGAGCTTGTAATCCCAGTCCAGGTAGGCAGAGACAGGCAGGTACCCCGGAGCTCACTGGCCAGCCGCCCTAGCCTACTTGGAGAGCCTCCCCTGTCTCAATAAACAAACTTGATGGCTTTGGAGGAATGATGCCTAAGGCTTTCCTCTGGCATCCATGTAGACATGCACATATGTGCACACACAACCACATACCTAGGAACCCGCACACACATATGCAGATGCAAATGCACATGTACACACAAATAAAGCAGTAAGTAAATATGCCAGTAGTTTTAGTATGTTCAATCACCGTTACCAAACCTTAGGATATTATCATAACCCCAAGGGCAAAAAAACATGTATTCTTAGCGGCTGAGCCATCTATTCAGCCCAAAACATGTATTCTTTAACAGTCATCCCAATTATCATACTTCTTTACTGCAGGCTCTCAAAATTTCTTCTCTATTTTACTTCTCAACGAAATGTGCCTTTTTGAGGCTGTCAAATTTCACTTACCATAACACTTTCATGGTTCATGCAAGCTGTAACATCTATTAGTTATTGATTTGTTTTTATGGTCAAATATTATTCCACTGTATGACCACATTATATTTTGTTTATTCATTCATACATTGATGGACATTTGTGTTTTTTTTCCACTTCGGAGTTATAAATAATGCTGTTATAAACAGTTGTGCACATGTTTTTAAGTGAGAATAGGTTTTCATTTTTCTATTATTAATTGTCCAAGGGGTTGAACATTGTTTTCCAGTGTGGCTATTCCATTTTACATTCCTATCTGCAGTGCATGAGTGTTTAAATATCACCAATACTTGTTACTATGTCTCTTTTTCACAGTGCTGGGGATGAAACCTAGCACTTTTTATGCAAGGCAAGGGCTCTACCACTAAGCTACACTCTCTGCCCCTTATCTCCCTAGTGGGCATGAAGTAGAATCTCATCGCAGATTTGATTTGTATTTATTTCATGGTTAATAACTGATTGGGTTATCCTTTTCTTACTGCTATTATTGTTATTTTTTTAGATAGGGTCTCATGGAGTCTGGCCTGGCCTCTAACTTGCTATGTAGTCAAGGATGGCCTTAAAGTTCATATCTTCCTCCCTCCACCTTCCAAGTGCTGGAATTACGGGCATGTGAGACCATGTTTGGTTTATGAGGTGCTGGGGAGCAAATCCAGACCCTTGGGGATGTTTGAATGTTAGACTTTACAGATGAAGCCACATCTCCAACCCTTCTTTTGGGCTCTAACCATTTTTTTTCAATAGTCTAGATACAAGTCTTTTGAGAGAAACATCATTTGTAAATATTTTCTCTGAAATTTTGGGTAGACTTTTAATTTTTTAAGTATCCTTCAATACAAAAATCTTAATTTTAAATGAAGTCCCATATATATATATATTTCTCTTTTTACTTGAGTTTTAAGTGTCATTTACAAGAATTTGTTGCCAAATTCATGATCATGAAGATTTGCTTCTGCTTTCTTTTGAAGAATTTTACATAAGTTAAAAACATCGAGGGTCTTTGATTCATTTGGGGGCTAATTTTTGTATGTGGCGTGAGAGAAAAGACAAGTTCATTCTTTTCCACGAGGCTATCTACTTGTCTCAGTGCCATTGTTGGAAAGACTATGCTTCCCTTGTTGAAAGCTATTGTCAAAATCCATTGACTGTGGCTTATGTGAGTTTATTTAGGGACTGTCAGTTTGGTTTCATCGATCTACGTGTCTAGGCTTATACCAGCATTGCACTTATTATTTCTGTGTTGTAAATTTTGAAATCAGTATGAGTCTTCCAACATTATTTTCCAGATCATTTTGGTCTTTTGGGGTCACTTGAGTTTCCCTATCAATTTTAAGAACACTTTGCCAAATTTTATAAAGAAACCAATGAGGATTTGATCGTTAGGCATTATTTTGAATCCATATATTAATTTAGAGATTTTTGTCATGTCAGCAATATTAATTCTTATAATTGATGAACATAGGATACCTTCCTATTTATTTATTAAATTTTTTTTTTTTTAGTATTTTTGAGACAGGGTCTCCCTTTTAGTCCCAGCTGGCCTGGAGCTCTTTCTGTAAACCAGGCTGGCCTTGAACTCACAGAGATCTGCCTGCCTCTGCCTCCAGAGTGCTGGGATTAAAAGCATGCAGCACCACACCTGGCTTATTTATTAATTATTTATTTCAATTATCTTTAATAGTCTTTAGGATACATATCTTGTGATTCTTGTGCTACATATCATCTTCACCCATTTTGTGCCAATATAATAAAATATATAATGATGAATAATGTTTATGGTAAGGAAACTTACTTGGCTTACAACTGTGGTGGATGAAGGGTCTTTACAGCATGTCACCAGCATTCTTGGCTGTGTCTTCTGGCTATATCACAACATGGTTGAGAAGCAGAAAGTAAATTTATCACATATAGAAAGAGCTAAGGATATGGAGTAAACTCATTTTATAACAACATGCTCTAATCTAGTTCCAGAAGATCAGACTCCATTCCCTTAAAGCAGCATTAATCTATTGTTTTTTAGATTATTTATTATTTTTTGTGTGTATGAGTGTACTGTCTGCATGTAGGTTGGTGCACCCGTGTCATGCAAAGCCTCGGAGGTCAGAAGAGGGCGTTGGATTCCCCTGGGAAGTTAACGACTGTTCTTAGCCACCATGTAGATGCTGGGAATCGAACCCGGGTCCTCTGCAAGAGCAGTCGTTGCTCTTAACCACTGAGCCATCTCTCCAGCCCCAGCATTAATCTATTGTTAGAAGTGGAAATCACATGACTCAATTGTCTTCCACTAAGCTCCACCTCTTAAAGGTTCCACCATCACCTATGCTGGGGAATCAAGCTTTCAGCATATGACTTCCATTTTCTTTTTGAGCTGAATTATTTTAATTAGGGCTTTTACATAAAACAGACTGCATATATTACTTAATGAAATACAGTGATATCAGAAATCTGAAGTCCCAGTGGAGGCAGCTTTCTCACTGAGATGAAAGCATCTGAAAACTACACATGCACACTGTCATGGGTTACTGCTTCCTTTCTTCAGGAGCGTGAAGAACACCCTAATTTCAAGTCATCTGGTGCTGGTATCTCCTGAAATTAGCAACTGGTTACTCTGCACGTGTCCAGAGCTCTGCAGACTGTAACAGCTTCAGCAGAAACCATAGGGACAGCACATGAATCATTAGGGGAGAAATGATATTCAACCACAGAACTATAATTCAAAATGTTTATTTATTTAGGGAATTTTTTACATATGGTCTCATGTAGTCCAGGCTGCTCTTGAACTTGCTAAGTAACAAAGTCTGGCCTTGAGCTCCAGATCCTCCTGGCTCCATATCTCAAGACTATTTTACCATTTTGTGTGTGGGTGGAGGAGTTTAGAAGAGGGTGTGTTTGTGTAGGTGCACATGTATGTGCAAGTGTGCATGCCCATGTTTATATATGTACATGTGGTAACCAGAGTTCAACTTCAAGTGTCATTTCTCATGAGCCATCTACCTTGCCTTTTGAGACAGGATATCTCCCTGTCCTGGAACTTGTTACTTTTCCTAGGCTGGCTGGCAAGCAACCTCTAGGGATCTGCCTGTCTCTCTCTCCCAGTGCTGCAATTACAAGTGCTCAACAGTATGCCCAAGGTATTTACACTGTTTCTGGAGACTGAACTCAGGTCCCCATGCTTGCAAGGCAAAGTCTTATCAACAAAGTTGTCTCTGCCTCCCCTATTTTTTTATTTTTAATGGCATTGGATATTGCATTTTTTCCTAATTTTTATTGATTGTCCATTATAGGTATGTGGAAGTATAGTTGGATTTTTACATATTTATTTTTTATGGCTAAACCCATTTAGGAATATTAGATTTGTATTATATTCCATAGGATTTTCTATACACGTTGTTATCTGTAAATAGAAATTATTTTACTTATTCCTTTTAATTTGGATGATTTTAAATTTTAATTTTTTGCTACTATATAATTAGTTAATTTATGAGTGACTTATCTAAGAATTGTGATTAATATCTTAATTTTAATGAGATAGAAAATATCTGTTCCTATAAAATTTTATTCCTTCTCCATTTTTGAGTGCTATTATTATTGTACAAATTACAAATGTATACCTCATATGTTAGAACAAATGTGTATAATTGCTGGTAGATGTAGAGTTATTTAAAAGTTTTTTTTGGTATTTTCAAGACAGGGTCTCCCTGTAGCCCCAGCTGTCCTGGAACTAACTCTGTAAACCAGGCTGGCCTTGAACTCACAAAGATCCACCTGCCTCTGCCTCCCAAGTGCTACGATTAAAGGCATGCGCCACCATGCCCAGTTTATTTAAAAGATTTTAATCTGTTTTTATTTTATGTGTATGAATGTTTTGTCTACATGTTTGTTAAGTGCTCCGTGTGTGTGGTGCCCACATAGATCAGAATGTGGCCTTGAATCCCCTGGAACTGGAATTTTGGATGGTTGTTAGCCCCATATGGGTGCTAGGAACCAAACCTCGGTCCTCTGAAAAAGCAGCCAGTGCTCTTAACTGCTGACCCATCTCTCTAGACCCCTGTTATTACTTTTTTACTTATTCATACAGATTCAAGTTATTGTCCTTTCATTCCAGCAAAAGAAATTTCTTCAGTATTTTTATTTCCTTTCTTTTTCTTTTCTTTTCTTTTCTTTTCTTTTCTTTTCTTTTCTTTTCTTTTCTTTTCTTTTCTTTTCTTTTCTTTTCTCTCTCTCTCTTTTTTTTTGTCTTTTCCAGACAGGGTCTCCCTGTAGCCCTAGCTGTCCTGGAACTAGCTCTGTAGACCAGGCTGGCCTTGAACTCATAAAGACCTGCCTGCCTCTGCCTCCCAAGTGCTAGGATTAATGGCGTGTGCCACCATGCCGGGCACATTTTTTAGTTTTGTGAGACAAGATCTTACAATATAGACTATACTGGCCTTGAACTCAGGAATTCTGACTCTGCCTGTCAAGAGCTGAGATTATAAGCATTTACTACCATGCCCCTCTACAGTGTTGCCTGCAGTGCAGGTTTGTTAGCATTGCTATTCATCGCATTTTGTTTATTGAGAAATGTCTTAATTTTCCCTTTATTTTTAGAGGATTATTTCTGCTGATATAGAATCCCCATAGCACGTTTACAACTTTGACTCTGTTATCCCATTGACTCTTTGGTTCCATGGTTTCTGAAGAGAACTCAGCTCCTACTATTATTATGGATTCCTTTCACATGATAAGCTGTTTTTTCTCTTGCTACTTTTTTTTTTTTTTTTTGGTCTTTTTGAGACAGGGTCTCCTGTAGCCCCAGCTGTCCTGGAACTCACTCTGTAGACCAGGCTGGCCTTAAATTCACAAAGATCGGCCTGCCTCTGCCTCCCAAAGGCTAGGATTAAAGGCGTGCGCCACCACACCTGGCATCTCTTGCTACTTTCAAGATTCTGTCTTTATAGTTTAAGATTTTGGCTCCCATTTGTCCAGATAAGTATCTCTTTAAGTTTATTGAGCTCTTCATGTATGTAAATTATTGTTTCTACCAGTTTAGGAAAAATTTCACTCATTCATTTTATAAAAATATATGTTTCTTCTCTCATTGATCTCTTTGAGGACTTGCCCATGTACTCTATACCTGATCTTGTCCCATGGGTTTCTGAGGCTCTATTCACTTTTTATTTGTTATTTTTTGCTCCTCATTCCTTAGATTTGTTAATCTCTGTTGTGTATCTTTTTTTTTTCTGTTGTGTATCTTCAAGTCCACTGACTCTTTCATCTAGTCTTTAAATATGCTTGCGGTCTCCTCTAATGGATTTGTCATTGTTTCAATTCTGAAATTTTGACTTGATTTTTTTTTTTTTTTGGTCCATTTGAGACAGGATAACCCTGTAGCCCCAGCTGGCCTGGAACTAACAGATTAAGTAGATGAAATCAATCAACCAGAGATGCAGGGATGGTTCAACATACGAAAATCGGTAAATATCATAAAACATGGAGAACTCCTGAGACCAGCTGAAGTGTAGGAAGACAGGTAGAAACTGGGTGCTTCAGCAAGGCTGATTGTTGGATCGACTTAACCTAGTTAATCCTTTAATCCAGTTGTTTTTGGCTTAATTGGCTTTTGTGGCTGTGGGGGTGGAGTTTTCCTCCCAGCTGGTATTAAAGGTAGGGTTGTGTGAGTCTTGAGAGCTGTGATCTCCTGAGACCAGCTGAAGTGCAGATACCAGGGCACGGGGTAAAGAGCCCCCCCCCCATAACTGGGATTACAAAGGCATCTGAAGGAGGCAAGCAAAGCAATCCTTCAACACAGTGAAGAGGCATTTAAGACTCACATTGGAATACAGGCAAGGAGAAGCCCATATGCCAGGAACACAAAGAAGAGACAACA
>VZQC01002241.1:1214558-1271460 GCA_009823505.1 Rhizomys pruinosus | reverse complement strand
ATCAAAAGAAAAGGAAAGAAAGAAAGAAAGACAACATTTTGAGCTTTTCAGGAAAATGGCTGGAGCTAGAAGACATCATGCTGAGTGAAGTAACACAGTCCCAGAAAAACAAACGAGGAATGGTATCCCTCATCTCTGGATGCTAGTGCCAATTACCTAGTTGTATTTCTTGTGCACGGCCCCTTGAGCTTTTGTCCAAGCAGTTGGGAGTGATGCATATTGGAAACAACAAGAAAAACAGAAAGGACTGGGTCAAATAACTGACTGAAACAGTGATGTTCTGCTCAAAACAGTCAACTTCCACATGGAGAATATCGAGAAAGACTAAGAAAGAGATGAAAATCATGTTTGACAGAACACATGAGCTCTGGTGGGTTGGGGGATAGTGTGGGGGACACAGGTCTAGATTTGATAATCTTATACAAAATATATATTTAAAAAATTAAAAAATAGGGGCTGGAGGGATGGCCTAGCGGTTAAGAGCACCGACCGTTCTTGCAGAGGACCCGGGTTCGATTCCCAGCACCCACATGGCGGCTGAGAACTGTCTGTGACTCCAGTTCCAGGAGAACTCTAGTTCCATGGGAATCTGAGACCCTCTTCTGACCACCGCAGCATTGCACGACACGGGTGCGCAGACCTGCATGCAAACAATACATTCATACACATAAAAATAAATTTAAAAAATTGAAAAATTAAAAAATTAAAAAAAGCCAGTAGTACTCTACTACCAAAATGAAGTAAACACACAAAAAAGGAAACCATAGGCCCATATCCTTAAAATATCCTAAACAAATTATTTGCAAACCACATGTATATATCAAAAAATCATCATGATAACGTGACATTATTCCAGAGGTGCACAGATAGCTTAATATACATGTCAATAAATGTAATAAAATATGTAAGTAGACTTAAAGATAAATATCACATGCCCATCTCAATATATGTAGAAAAGTCCTTTGACAATATCCAACACACATTAATGTTAAAAGCCCTAAAAATGTGGGTCTGAAGGGGACATATCTCAACATAATTAAAGCTATATACAACAAATCCACAGTCAGTATCATTCTACATGGAGAACAAGTGGAAGCATTCCCATTAAAATCAGTAACCAGATGGGGCTGTCTACTATCTCTTCTCCATTTCAACATAGTGCTTGGAACTTTTGCAAAAGCAATGACAAGAAAAGGAAATTGAAGGAGCACCAATTGGAAAAGATGAGGTCAAATTATCACTGTTTTCAGACAATATATTATACATAAGAGATCCAAAACATTCCACCCAAAAATGTTTAGAAATGACCAATACTTTAAGCCAGTTAGAAAATGAGTTTACAAAAATCAGTAGCCTTTCTATATACCAGTAATAAGCAATTGGAGAAAGAATTCATAGACGCCCTCCCAATTACAGTAGCCTCAAAAAAATATCTAAGAATAAACCTGAGTAAATTAAAATTTTCTATGATGAAAATTTAAAATCTTTAAAGAAAGAGATAGAGGAAGACACCAGGAGATGGAAAGACTTACTGTGCTCATTGATTAGTTGAATTAATATCATGAAAATGATGTTACCAAAAGCAATTTATAGATTCAATGTTATTATAGTCAAAATCCTCATCCTTCACAAAGCTATAAAATAATCTTAAAAATTAACATGGGATCACAAAAATCCCTGGATTACCAAAACAATTTTGGGAAAAAAAGAAGTGCTGGGGAGATCTAGATATCGTCATAAAAACAACATGGTATTTTCACAAAAACAAACATTTAATAGAACACAAACATGACTGTATGCAATTTCAGCCACCTGCTATGTGACAGGTGTCAAAGCACACAATGGAGGAAGAACAGCATCTTCAACAAATGCCACTGGGTAAACTGGGTCTCCACATGTAGAAGAATGAGATTGGATGCTTATCTTTCACTTTGCACAAAAGTCAACTCCAAGTCCTTCAAAGAACATACTATAAAACCAAAACTTTGAAATTTCTAGAAGAAAACCGAAGTAGTACCCTACAAGGTGTGGGTGTAGAAAAAGAATTTCTAAATCAGATGTCAGTTGTTCAGGAAGTAAGGTTAACAACACTTAACAAGTGGGACCTTGTTAAGCTATAACGCTTCTGTTCAGCAAAGGAAGCAACAAAGGAAGCCAAGGAGAAATCCACTGAATTGGAAAATATCACTTCATACATATCTGACAAAATATTAATATCCAGAATATACGAACAACTGAAGCAAACAAAGAATTTTTAAAAAAATGACCTAACCAAAAGATGGGCTAAGGACTGGAACAGAGTTCTCAAATGAAGAAATAAAGATTCCTAAGAAACTCCTTTAAAAGCGCTCAACATCCTTACTAATTAGAGAAATGCCAATCAAACGCCATCAGGCTGGCTAAGATCAAGAGAACTGAAGACACCAAATGCTGGCAAGGATGTGCAGAAAGGGCAGCCCTCATACCACAGGTGGGAATGCAAACGTGTGCAACGACTATGAAAGTAATGTGGAGAACTCTTGGAAAACTGAAAATGAATTTACTATGTAATCTATTTATACAACTCATCAGCATATACCCAAAGGACTCATCCTACTGTAGAGATGCCTGTACATCTATGTCTGCTGCTGCTCTTTTCACAATAGCTAAGAAACTGAAGTGACCTAAAGATCCCTCAGCTGGTGAATGGATAATGAAATGGTGGTAGATTTACACAGTGGAGGAATTCTACTCAGCAGTAAGGAAAGATGAATCATGAAATATTCAGTTAAATGGATGGAACTAGAAACTTTTATACTGAGTGAAGTAACAGAGACTCATAAATGCAAATGACATCTGTTCTCCCTCATTTGAAGATCTTAACACTGATCCTTTACATCTGAGTATATATCCTGATGTTACAGCAGGATCCAGGAAAAATAGAAGGAAACACAGAGGAAAAGGGAGGGAAAGAGCTTGAGAGAGGGGGAGTAGGAAAGAAAGGTTACCGGGGGGGTGGGAAAATTTGGATATTTAATTGGAAAGTGAGGAGGGAAGGACAAGCAAGAACCCGTGTGCAATGAAAAACAAGGAACTGAAGAGAGAGGAGACAATAGGAGACAAATATTATCAAGGGGAAAATGGGGGGTTAAACTTAAACTGAGGGGAAAGAGGGGTGTTAAACAATGAGAGAGAGAGAGAGAGATAAACAGATATATATCTATATCTATATCTCTATATATCTATATCTCTCTCTCTCTCTCTCTATCTCTCTCTCTCTCTATATATATATATATATATATATATATTAACATCCCCTGAAAAATACACATACAATATCTGAACATGAGTGCATTGTATATCTGAAGGCTATGTCAAAAGGAACACATTGCAGAAAAGGAGAAATCTCCTATCAAAATTACACAGGCCAGACCCTTTGATTACCTCCTAGAATTTGAAGATTAGACCCTATTGTGAAGACAGGACATATACTTCAGATATAGGACTCAGAGCAGTGGAGCTGGAAGTGACTTGGAAGTCTTCCTGAAAAGATCATAGGTCCCAGAGAATGCCCTAAAACAATGAAAGATGTGGTGAGGGTGGGAAGAGAACGGCACTGCTGGTGGCAGTGCCAGCCGGTGCAGCAACTATAGAAATCAGTTTGGAGATGTCTCCGGGGGGTGAACTGTTACAGAAAGTCATTTGGGAGGCACAATTTTGACTCTACAGACTTTATGTAAATTATTCATATATGTATAATATGTATATGAATATATACATATTAGAGTCCATGAAAATGAATGTAAATTTGAGGTGCGGGTAGGGAAAGGGATCTAAATATAATCAAAACATACTCAGTGAAATTCTCAAGAATTATATAAAAAAGTGAGAAACTATGCATCAATGTGATGTTTAAAGTATCAATTAAAATGTCCATGGTTTTAAATTCTTCTGTCCCCATAACTTAAAATGCACTTGATTTCCAATTCAACATGCTACAAAAATAAAAACAAAGTCAACAAAAGCACAATAGAGAAAAATGAATCATGAAATTTGGAGGTAAATGGATGGAGCCAGAAACTGTACTTAGGGAAGTGGCACGGCCTCAGAAAAACGAGCAGCCATCTCTTCTCTCATTTGGGTATTTTTACTCCAGATCTCTAGATATGAGTATGTATCCTAATTAATTTCAAGAGCCAGGAAAAGGAAAGGAGCAATGGGGTAAAGGGAAGAAGGAGCTCAAGGCAGAGGGACAGCAGGAAGCAGGTGTCATTAGGAAAGAGATGGAGAGGGGAATGGGGTAATCACAGAGTGGGAGGCAATAATGCCTTTGTAGTATGAGAAAGCAGAGGGTAAAATATTGGTTCAAGATCCTATTGAAAAATACACATTCAATAAATATAGGAGTGCATTGCACAGGCAAAGGCTACATAACAAAAAGCACAGCCATGTAGGAGCAACATCCCTTCACGTTTTTGGTCAGGGTAGCCCATGAAACTCTCCAAATAACAGGCTATTCCCCCAGCCTTTGATTACCTCCCGGAATTTGAAGTTAAGACACTATTGCTGAAGATAGGACACATTTGGGGGACAGGACTTAGAGCAAATGAGCCGAAATGAACTGACCTGCACACATCCTCCTTGAAGACTAGCTTTGATGGTACCAATAAACAAGTGGCCTAGGAAACTATTGATTCTGGTCCAGAGGTAGCACTTTAATCTTGCGAAAAATCAACTGCTGACTAATTGGGATTAAGGCCTGCTAATGGAAAGTACCACACTCTTGTGTGGTACTGTAACCATAACCAAATACAAATGGCTGGAGAGGTCACAGAGAGATTCTAGAGGAAAAAAAATCCCTCCTTTTTCCACATCACTAGACCAGTGTAATTCCTTACTCTATTTTAAATATGCATCTTCATATATACAGACAATTGTACCTTTCACCCCACATCAAAGAATCTTCTATTTTTGCAAGAGATGGAGACAATTGCAGAGCTGTAGACGTGAGAAGATGCAGAGATGAGATGTTTGACTCGAAGTGATACATCTTCAAAGCAACCTCTACACAGGATGGATACATTTCTCAACTCTTACTAAAGAAGTTTTCTTATACAGCAGATTATGATTAACACTGAAACGTACAACTGACCAATGTGCAGAGAACAGAGGTGGCATAATGTTTACCCTGAGTTAGGATACTATTTCAAACTTCTGCCTCGCAAGACTCAGAAATCATTGTGAACATGGGGGCAGAAAGATTATGAGAGCCAGAGATGGTGGATTATTTAAAAAAGGATATTTTCAAACACTGTGTTCTAGTTCCTTTTCAATTGCTGTGACAAAACACTCTGAGTTTGGGGAAGAAATGGTTTTTTCATCTCCCGGTTCACAGTTCATCACTGAGGGAACCCAAAACTCAAGACTGGAATTGGAGGGAGAAGCCGAAGCCCAGGCCGTGGAGGACGCTGCTTACTGGCTTGCTCCCCTGGCCCACGCTCAGCCTGCCTTCTTCTATAGTACAGAACAACCTGCCCAGGGGTGACACTGCCCACAATGGGCTGGGCCCTTCCACATCACTCAACAATCAAGAGAATGCCCACAGAAATGGCCACGGGCCAGTCCAATGGAGGAAATTCCCCAATTAAGGCTCCCTCAACCCAGGTGTGTCAAGTTGATACTAAAGGTATATCTAGCACACACTGTATATGGAGAGATACTCCTTTTTATTTTACAATAAGAGGCAATATTTTAGGAAACATTGGAAAATATAGGAAGTTAATATGTGAAAATCATTGATTAATGACTAAATAATGAAGAGGGTTTAAATGTTTTTGAAATTTGGGGAATAGAGGATCAGATTAATGACAGTTAAAGGACAAGAGAATGAATAGATGAAAAATGTTGATTTGTTGATGAAAATAGATCCATTGAATCCAAACTCACTCTTATATTCTCTGAATTTTCCTCCCAGAAAGTGCTCTCCACTTTTAAGAATGTAAAACTATTTGCTGATGAGTCTCACTCGGTAGGTAAGTCAGTAACTAAATAAAACCTGAGTAGTTTGTTGGCACGAACTTGTGTGACCTTGTTTTCAATTAAATGTGTCAGGATTTGACCTGGAATTTTAGAAGAAACCCTTCTAAGTTATCAATCAAGAACTCCATTCAAGCTGGGAGTGGTGGTGCACACCTTTAATCCTAGCACTTGGGAGGCAGAGACAGTCGGATTTTTGTGAGTTCAAGGCCAGCCTGGTCTACAGAGTGAGTTCCAGGAGATCGCTGGGGCTCTCCAGGAAACCCTGTCTCAAAAAAGACCCAAAAAAAAAAAAAAAAAAAAAAAAAACAAAAAAAACAAAACAAAACAAAAAAAAAAACTCCATGCAATGCAAACATCTAAATAATGAAATTATTACTTATTTTTCCCTTTTAGAGAAGGTCTTCCATAGCCCCACCTGGACTAGAACTCACTATGTAGACCATTCTGGCCTTGATCTCAGAGATCCACCCGCCTCTGCCTCCCAAATGCTGGGATTAAAGGTATTGTCACCACAGCCAGCATGAGAAATGAATTTTCAACAAAA
Organism: Rhizomys pruinosus; assembly: GCA_009823505.1. Lineage (NCBI taxonomy): Eukaryota > Metazoa > Chordata > Mammalia > Rodentia > Spalacidae > Rhizomys > Rhizomys pruinosus. Next base: position 1,264,898 of record VZQC01002241.1, on the reverse strand, counting down.
TCATTCAATGCTGAAAAAGTCTGTGATCAAGAAAAAAACAAAACAAATTACATATTAAAGAGCTAAGATGGCCTTTACCCTAAGCAGAAGATTTATATGAGATGGTTGGTCACTTTGCACAGAACTGTTTATTTTCAGTCCCCCATTTCTTTTATTGCCCTGAGGTAAGCCAGAGTTGGCCATGTCTCCCATGCCCCAGGTCTCCAACATGGTGTATCTGCCAAGGATCGAGGAACAAACCATGTAGTTTGTTACTGCTCTTCTTTGTGTCAACTGGTGTGCGATTATTAGAAAGAACAATGAAGCCATTTTGTATTTTGCATTGTTGGCTCTTTCAAATTTATGGATTTAATACGGCAAAATTATCTTTTATAGGTGACAAAAAATGCCATGTGTTTAAGTCATTGGCCTTTCCGTAAGCAGAGGGAAACACAAAACGGTGGACATCCTGGGGAGGCCTTTGTCAAGATGGTTTATCAGCAAAGAAATAAGCCCTAAGTGAAAGACAATTTCCTTCTTATTAGTGTTCCTGTAGGAAGGAAACAAAATTCATACCTTCCACTTTTCTAAAGGCAACCCACTGCACTCCTTACCTAGTTCTGTTATTTATAGTCCTGCAAACTTTCTGTTATTTAGTGAATGTGTCAATAAACATCTCTGCTATAAAAATATTCATGCAGGGATTACAGCTTCTCAGAAACCAATGAATTGCAACCACAGCCACTTCCCATTTATAAACCACTTTTCTAATATCTTAAAGAGCTGCTTGTCTCTTGTAAAAGATTTGAGTCATAAACTCTGTAGAGCACAATAGTACTGATGTGGTCTTTTGCGTTCTAAGAGCTTTACAGTGGCAACTCATTCAGGCCGCCTGTGTAAAGGTCAGGTTGATGGAAGCCATTAGACCAGAACTGCATGGCATCCCTGGGGGTGTCTGGACCTCCCGGCATGCTCAGCAGAGCCAGCACATTAATACCTGCATATTTCTCAAACCAAATCATGAGTCTTTTCCTGCCACAGAAATGCCAGTGACGGTAGTTTTTAATCCTGCCCAGCTGGCTGAGGTGTGAGCATCACGGATCTACTCCCGCCCACACGGATGTGCAGGTGGAAATTCCTATACAAATGGGATTTTCCTTGTTTGTATTTCTTGATTTTTCAAGGTTGTTTTATTTTGAAAATTACCATGTTTTTGAAAATTGAAGGAGCTCTTGCTTCCTTTTCCCCATGTCAGTGGCTTTCTCATGAACAGTGATGGGCTTCTTACCTGACAATCTCCATTCCCACAGTCCATACGAGTCATTCCACTGTATGGGCTTTGCAAGATAGACACCAATGCACCATTCAAAGGGCTTGGCTGTCGTGGTCCAGATGACTGAATGAGGGAAGCAGCTGAATAGAGTTCACACTTTGGGGCAGCCAGTTCAGTAGATGACTAGTTCACGAAGAGAGCTGACACAAAGTTCCCCTTAAGAATGAGCTTTATCCAAAAAAGAAAAACAGGCACAGTGGCACAGGCCTTTAATCCCAGCACTCTGGAGGCAGATCTCTATGAGTTCGAAGTCAGCCTGGTCTACAGAGTGAGTTCCAGGCCAGCTGGGACTACAGGGAGACCCTGTCTCAAAAAGACGAGAGAGAGAGAGAGAGAGAGAGAGAGAGAGAGAGAGAGAGAGAGAGAGAGAGAGCTTTATTAGAAGAGCCTTGAGATCAAAGAAGCTATGGCCATGCCTTGAAGTTTGAGTGCATTAGAAAGAACAGTATGCTCTGTTAGAAACAGGATAGATACAGCCTTAAAGGTAAGATAGCTGCCCTTTCAAACCCAGAAATTCATTAAGAGAGATAGCTTAAATTAAGATTAAGAGACAGTTGCCATGGCCGAATGATGTGGGGAGACCCAGAAGACAGCCTTCAGAGGAAAGGCCCCTAAACAAAGGAAAGAATCAGACTTTCACATCCTTTTATTGACTTCGAGCCAGTTACAGCCCTATGTTGAAGTACAACATAGCATGCAGAGCAAGCATGGGAGCCAGGCAACAGGATAAAACTGTAAACGAGGTTTAGCCCCAGCGCTCAGGAGGCAGAGGCAGGTGGATCTCTGTGAGTTCAAGTCCAGCCTCCAGGCCAGCTGGGACTAAAGGGAGATACTGTAAAAAAAACAAAACAAAACAAAACAAAACCCTGTAAACGAGGAATTGTAAAACCCCTGTAAACGAGGAGTTGTAAAACCCCACCACAGAACAGCTTCCTTAACTCTTTATCAGTGGGAAAGACAGAGAGACAGAGTAGGAGACTACTTTGCAGGGGTCATGGCCGGCATCCTAAAGGGGCAGACACATGACTCAGCATCTCCCATCTTCCCTCTGTTTCCTGCTCAGTCTCCTAAAGGACAGGCTCTGCAGGCACTGCAGAGCTTCTTACATGGTTCTTGTTTTGGTGTGAGCATGAGATGTCTTGGACTTGAATCAGGACTGCTTTACTGAGACTAGTCTCAATCCACAATTTCCCGTGTTAATTTCACTGCTTCATAATTTAACTCCTCCTTCGCTCCATAATTTAATTGGCTCCCTTAGGGTCAGTGTCAAAGTGCTAAAAATCACAAAGTGATCATGGAAAAAGAATTTTCTCTGCCAGATATCTCTACAATTTCCAAAAGGAATCAAATAATTTCTGATAAGGAAAATGGATACAAAGAACAGATACTAAACCTAGATATACATTCTAAATGATTCTATATTATTTTTCTATGCAAAATGATCGTTAGGATTTCCTACAAGTGTAGTGTTTCATACATGCACTGAGAATTCTAGCAATAGATTTGATTTGAGAACTAAAAAGGACTTCCCATTAACTCTGGGAAGACACTGTTGAATAATTAGAAATTATGGGACCATTTAAATGAACTTCTAGGATTTTTATTCAGGCTATAAAATTTCAATTAAAAATTGTAACTCTGGCTTTAAAATGTCAACTTGGAAAAACTAAAAAGATTATTTTTTAAATAGATAGGATTCTTACTTCACATGATATATGGTTGGATTCAACCTAATTTTTTTTCAGGGAAAATTTATTGACTGGTATGAATGATAACAAGATGTTACAATGAAAGATATTTTCATAAAATAAAACAGCATATTCATGCAATGTGTGCAATGAATAATGGATACAAATTGCAGTAACCTATTGTTTTGTTTTTAATACAACACTGAAGCAGTTAAAGTGAAAAGTGGCACTACTATATTAAACTAGCAATTCTGTGAGTCCCTGAAATACGCTAATGCTAAAACATATGGATATAATATATAAATAGAACAGTGACATGATTTCTGCTTTCAAGTAACTAATGTCCACAAACACGGGTACCACACACCCTGACAAACAGGAAATTAGAACAGTCTTAGAAACTGTAAGAACAAAATTCAAGAACTTAGATACATAGAAAAATGGGTAAAAACAGGTAAAAAATTGGGCAGTATAGAACATAGTGCACAGGATGGTTGTGTTTTCAGACAAAATCAACTGTGAACTGAGCTTGAAACCAGCTTAATTTAGTTTAAAAGGAAAACTTTATTTATTTGCCCCCAGGACCCAGTGTGATGAAATTTTCTACTTTATTATTTCTTTGGTGTATATTCATAAGCATATAAGCATTCATCTACATGTCTGTTTTTTAACCAGAAGCATTGTTTGCATCTAAGCCTTGTGGAGAGTCAACAGCGCAGTTTGACAACACCACCCACCAACAGAAGGTGATTTATTTGAAAAGGGGTCTGACATAGGGAAGGAGCTGGTTCCTGAAGAAATTATACTTAGACTATGGTTGGATTCAGGGGAAATATGTGGCTGTTTTGAGGTAAACTGGACTCAGAGACCCACACTGTCAGCAGCGTTTGTGTATGCTTTTAAAGTTTGTGCAAGTTTCATAAATCTTGCTGCATTCTAAATATGACCAATTTGATCCATCTGTAGCCAGGAAGGTGAGAGGTTACTGTACCCCAAATTGCAAAACAGCACTCTTTGGGTGGTCACCCAGACACCCCTTCCACAAATCAGGCCATTGGTGCATAATGTCTATTGATGTTATTACACTCTGAGTCAGTTTCATAATATAAGTGAGACTGGAGTTAGACTTCTTAACTGTTCGAGTGTCCATCAAAATAGGTCTCATGTGGCTATTTATTTTTTAATAATTGTGATATTGAGAAGCAAGAGAAATGGGAGAGTCTTCTAGAGCAGACACAGTGACAGGGATTCAGGACTGTGCATAAACTCTTTGGCTCTCCTTACCCCCCAGCTAAGTGTGATTCAGCCTCAGGCTCCACTTTCACCTACTAATCTCACTTTGCATTTTTGCCCTGACACTGAATGACTCAAAATTTAAAACATTATACAAATTCCTGAAACAGAGATTATTTGTGTTTTGCTTGAAAGCATGTGTGTTAGGGGGTCCTTTAGACAAACAGAACTGATAGAATGAATGTATGTATGTAATAATTATATATGCGATTAATATATTCATATGCTAATTAATGTGAATGTATTAATAACTTCTTTTTTAACAGTAGCTGAATCATATTTGAAAGGCTGAGAAGTTGGTAGCTGCTCAGCCCTTAAGGCCCAGCCTCTGTAGCTGGAGAAGTCCTGCAGTGACTTCCTTCTCTAGAGAGGGCAAGACATGAGTATTTGCTTAGTGTTTGGGGTGGGTGCCTTGGCCATACCAATATGGTGCCCCAAACCTGGAAGTTTCCTGAAAAATCACTAGTCCTCAGTCAGTGACAGAAGGGAATGCTGGTTCTGTTGTGATCATGGAATTAGGTTAAATAAACTTGGAGGTGGGGGGCCAGACGGGAAAGGAGAGTGATCTTCTTTTTGCCATGCTCCTGTTCACCTGAGCTGCCACCAGAATGTGCCATCTGCATTTGAAGTGGACCTTCCCATGGTAGCTAAAGAAATTAAGATAATTCCTTTGTTGAGCTTCCCTGCCTAGTTGATTCTAAGTTGTGGCAAGTGGACAATAAAGCAGCTGTGCTCGTGGTTTTACATATATATATATATATATATATATATATATATATCTATATGTTATATAGATATATAAATTTGTTGGTTCTTTAGTCACACATGGCCACAATCCACATGATGTTCTTCTCTCCTAGAACCAGGTTGGCAGCTTCACAAAGCTGTAAGACTCAGAGCTGTTTCCTGCAGGCATGCTAACCATTCCTAGGCTGAGCTTCTGGCAGGGAGAGGGGAGGGAACCATAGAAAGTTACCAAACAGGAAAAGAAAGACACAGACTCAGAGAAAGTCCAGGAGATAGACTCAGTTTTATTCATGTCAGCAGTGTGTTTATATACTAAAAGCTACTGTGCTCTGGGCAAGGAAGTAGGGGGCAGACAGAAGGGAAGGGTGAGCCACCTTGGCTCCTACCAGGGGGCTTCAGAGCTCCTGTTTATGCAACCAGTGAACTAAAGGTGTGACATTTTGCTCAATACCTCAAGGGAAGGGGCCATCTGATTCTGGAACCTTGCAGAGATAGGCGAGGCAAAAATACACTGCAACATCCCTACCTTGTGGAGCAATAGATAACTCACAGAGACAACTGAATGCCCTCAGAGATATGAGATAACTCTCAGATGTTCCTCGGGACAGATTTTACAGGTCTTTGCCTCGAGCCAGGCAAAGTTTCATTCCTAGAGTGGTGGTACTGTTCTGTGCTTCCTGTAGACTATTTTTGCAGTGTGGGTGTTGCATTTCAATAGTATCTCCTGTACCTGCAATGTGCAAGGCTTACCTACATCTCAGGGAGGAGAGCATTTCCTCATTAACCCACACAAGCCCAAATTTGAGGACAGGGCATATGCCCTCTACCCTCTTTCTATTAGCTAGTTCTGAGTCTTGAATTCCAGAGGAAAGCTTGACTATTCCAGGTGGCTTGTCTTACAAATTCACTTAAGTGGTTAGTACTGAGAGGAACCACTGGTGTAACGAGTGGGTCTACTGTTAGCACAAAACAATTAATACAAAAACTCAGATATGAAGTTTTATTTTATTCATTCACTCATTCAAGAAGTAAGTATTACCTACAACAAAGACTAAGACACAGTCCATCATCACCCTGGGTCTGACATCCCCTTGGGTATTGGCAAGCAGGAAACACATGTACAAAATATAATTCCATGAAGATAGTGGAAGATGGGGCCATTAACAGGATTTGGGTAGCAGCAGCTTAGTATTTGAGGGAATGTTTGGGGAAGAGCTCTCTGAGAATGTGACTTCTGTTAATCAGTTAGGAAGTTATACCTGAGGATGGAGAACTACTTCAGCATAGGGTAATATGAAGGCCAAGACCTGGAAAGTCCTTTAGACCATTGGAGAAAATGGTTCTAACATCAATGTATCTCACATACCAAAAACACTCTCTGTGGTGGCTAGCTTGATGTTACTATTAGGCAAGGTCTTAGACAGGAAGCATGTGACAGATCTGTGTTTATAAAGAGGCACATGAACCCATTGATCTCTAACTCTTATTTTAGAACCAAGAACCTGCATATTGAGTTTCTGATGGCTTCTACTGCATCTCTCACAGGAGCTGATTATCAGGAAAGCTAATATCCAGACATATTTTGCAAAACACCATCTACGATCTACTTTAGAAATGGCTCATTCATCTCTCACATCAAGTGACAAATAAATCGTGGGAAGAATGGGAGCTGGTGTCCTGCAGTAATGTGGTGGTTTGAATGAGTGTCCCCCATAGGCTCTAGGTATTCAGACATTTGTCTCCAGTTGGTGGCGCTGTTTTTGGAGGTCTTGGGGTGGATGGCCATGCTGGAGGAATTGTGTCACTGGGGGCAGGCTTAGTGAGTTTGGCAAGCCTCGTGGTCTCCAGTTGCTCTCTCTGCTTCCTGTGCTCTTTGCGAGATGTGACCCTTGGTTTGCTGCTCCAGTATCCAGCCGCCATGCCTCCCACCACAATGGACTCTAATTCCCTGGAACCATCAATCGTAAGCTCAAATAAACTCTTCCTTTTATAAGTTCCTTTGTCATGGTGATTTATCACAGCAACAGAAAAGTGACTAATACAAGTAACTTCTTCATGACCTTTAAATTCTATCACATCTCATTCCTTCCCCACCCTCCACTTTGGAATCATTTGTCTTTTGTCACAGTTTGTCATCTTCCCTCCCATTGAATGCTTATTTTTTCACTTTAATATTTCCTACTGAAGGGCTGGAGAGATGGCTTAGCGGTTAAGAGTGCTGACTGCTCTTTCAGAGGACCTGGGTTCGATTCCCAGCACCCACATGGCAGCTGAGAACTGTCTTTAACTCCAGTTCCAGGGGAATCCTCTCCTGACCTCGAGAGCATGACACGGGTGCACAAACCTAACTGCAGACAGTACATTCATGCACATAAAAATAAAAATAAAAATATTTATAAAAAATTTTCCCACTGAAATAAAATGGGTGAATTACTAAAATTAATTTTTAATTATTTTCTATTGATATTAGAATCCTTGACACTCGGGTTTGTTGCCAAAGTTGGAAACGTGTAGAATATTCTTATCGATTCCATTTTTAATAAATTTAACAAAATATAGTAATGATATTTTATTTTATAGATTATTGTCATTCTTTTTTTTATCCTGTGGTTGAGGACCTTCAGAGGGTCAGACTCTGGTGATGTGGAAATGGGTGAACACATTGTCCTCTAACCCTCGCAAATCCCAGTATAACAGGGGAGGAGACATGGAAAATAACTCCACATGGAGTCCTAGAACAGCTAAAGGAGAAAAAGCAAGGCAAATTGGAAGGAAGCATTAGAGACTAGCTGGAAAAGGGGTGCAACCTCCAACTCCCAGAGCTCCCCAGTCCTGGCTCACTACCAAGAGTGCAGCATGAGATCCAGTCACTGCACAAACTTCTCAGAAGAAGGTCTGGGAAAATCAAGTATTTGCTTTCAGTTCACATGGGTCTCATGACTGCTACTCTAGCCTCTGTGAATGAGCTGTTGTAGTAGTTGTTCCATTGTTATTTTCTATGACAGCAACAGCAGCAGCAGCAGCAAGACCAGTGCTTCATAAGGTCTGAGGCCTTCGCCCTGAAGCCCGCTTCTGGATGATGACGCAAACAGCTGTTGCAAGTTTTATTGTTTTTGCTTTCTGGCTAAACTACCAAGGACAAGTGATGAAAGGTTCTTTGAGATTTATTTGATATTTATAATGGGCCATGGAGACATAGATGCTGGAAAATGCAAAAGCAATTATAGACAAGTTTTCTGCAGGCCGAGTGTTGGAAAATAAAGCCAGGAAGTTACTCAAATTTTCGCACTTGATTAGAGCATATTACATTAACAATTGTAAACATTACAGTCTTACTACCCTTGCATCAATGACATAGAGACAGTAGCATCAACCTTTCTCTCACATTCATCCTCTTTCTCTGTTTTCTTCCACTCTCATAATCATTTTTTAAAACATTTTATTAATTTTTTGAAAATTTTATACAGTATATTTTGACCATGTTCTCTCCTACTGCCTCCCCTTAGCTCCTCCATGATCCACTCCCACCTCCCTACCCCCCAACTTTGTATCCTCTCTTTAAAATTTATATAATAACCCATTGATTGCAATTTGTGCTGTACATAAACTGAGTATGGGGCTACCCCCTGGAGTGTGGTCGACTGACGATGAGCCACAGCCTTAAAGAAAACTGACTCTTTCTTTCCCCAGAATCCATGAACTGTCTGTAGCTCCTCAGTTAGGCATGAGGACTCATGGGCCCTTCCTGTTCCATGCTAGAGTGTTACTGGTTTGATTCTGCAGGACTGGTGCAGGCTGCTGTGTATTCATGAGTGTCATGTACTGGAGACAGAGTTTCAGTCATCCCCAACCTCCAGCTCTTAAACCTTCCTACCTCCTCTTCTATGATGGCCCCTGAGTATTGGGGAAGGGTTATGATGTGGACGTCTCATTTGTGACTGAGCAGTCCATGGTCAGTTACTCTCTACATACTGACCAGTTGTGAGTTTGCATATTAACCACCATCCATTGCACAAACTCCTCTGGTGACATCTGAGAGATGCACTAATCTATGGGTAAGGAGATCTGAATTTAGAGTATATTTTGATACCATGTTCATTTAGTACAATAATAAAAGTAGTTTCACCCCTGGGACCTGAGAGTTCCCCAAATGTGTTCTTGGACAGATTTATAATACCAGGCATGTGTTTTGTCCTGTGGAGTGGGCTTTGAAAGACAATCAGAGAGTGGTTGGTTTCTCCCATAACTATCTTGCCACCATTGCACCTAGGAGCATTTCTTACCATATATGTGTGTGGTGTGTGTGTGTGTGTGTGTGTGTGTGTGTGTGTGTGTATGACTTTTACCATGGAATTCTAAATTTTAGAATATATTCATCAGAGTGAATTGGGAAATAGAATTATTTATAAGAATATTTTGGGAAACTATTATCAGTAGGAAAAAGCAAATATAAATATATAGATTGATTCATAAATTTCCTTACTTCATGCAATGGAAAGTTATTCGAAGAATTTGATCTAACACAGAAGTGTATGCTATAAGATATTTTTACCTGATGATGAACCTCTAAACCTCTTAGCCAAGGTAAATATTTCCCCCTTATGAATATCTTTTCAATAAGGAAAATCAAGTACACTTATTCTGAATAAAGAACAAAAGAATATGATGCATAAATCATGTGAATGTTCTTGTCTAGTGAAGGTGGAAGCACATGTGCGTGTTTTTACTCAGGCTTGATTAATCTTTTACTATGGGAAAAGCACATAGTCCTACCTGAGAGAAGACACAGGCTGCCAAATGTGCAAAGTGAAGGAAAGAAGAAGCTCGGAAACCCAGCAAACTGACTGCCTCCTTCATCCAACCAAGATGCTTTCTGAACCCAAGCAAAATATGAAGACATCAAAAGGTTACTTAGTGTGCCCTGCTATTCTTATCTATTCACTCCAAAGACATCAGTCGAGTTCACAATTTTATCATTTTTAGACAGCCAATGTATGGGTTCCTGTGCAGTCATATTGACATCTAAAAGGAATAACAATTGATGGGAAAAAAAAAGAAACCCCACAATAACCTGTATTCCAAATGAGCTGAACACTAGTTCAGTAACCAGGCCTTGTCTTCTTTGCATAAGATTAGGCCCATGTTGTGAATGCCTGGAATGTGGGTATCTTTGAAGAATCTCATGCTAACCCCATTAACACATCTGTGGATGCGGAACATCAGATTCTAACTCATTCAACATGTCCAGGGCCTGTATACTTCCTAAGACCACTTGCCTTGTGTTGATAAGCCTGTACACATTTCACTCCATTTTTGATTATTTTGGATCTGTTTTTATACATTCTGGCAGATGTAAAGTATTGACCACAATTATGACTTAGACAAAGTACAGTATACTCAATCAACAAAGAAATATTATCTTCACTTGATTTTTTTCTAACAAAAAAAATTCATATTAGAGAAAAGTTTTCTTAAGCAAAAACATGAATAAATACATTTTTACTGTAATTTAGGTAACAATTGTTCTTTAACATCATGGATTAATCATTTGAACCTCACTCATAGTAACTGATCATCAGGATTCAATTATTTCACTAATTTCCAGAAAAAAATTGTTTCCTATATAGCTCTTCATAATTACTATTTTCTTCAATGAGGATACACTTACATTGTACCAGTGTCATGTTTCGTTTTGTTTTTGTTTTTTTTTTTTTTCAGATCCTAAGACCTCAGCTTTTCTTACATCAAGGTTTCTGTAACTTGTTTGTAATAATCACCAAATCTGGTCACAATGCACACGAAGAGGCTTCTTGGTTTGAGATTTTGGCCCAAGAGATTTGGGATAAGATGAAAGAGCCTGAAATTTTATTAGATGCCCTACAGATTATACATTACTACATTGGAAAGTTAGTGCTTATAGACTTCCCATTACCACACAGCTAAAAGAAGTGTGCTGCCCAACTGCCACGTGCTGCCCACCTTCCACGTGCCACTGTCCTCCAGCACATGCTCTGCATTTCTGGACCTTTAGAACCTCAGATAGCTCTCTATAACTCCAAAGTCAGATTTCTTATCTCTACAGTAGGAACAACAATCTTTGTTGGGCATAAATTTCTGATTCCAGGAATTTTAAACTTAAATACCATCGCAGGAGAATAATCCAGCTTCTTATGTAAATTTAAAACTTCAGTTAACTAAGAGATGACCGAATATTCCAGTTTAATGAATTAGTATATTTGAAGCTTTTCATCTCAAAGATGAATTACAGTGAGGCTCTAACACTCTGGCAAGATCTTAGCTCTTCAGGACTTTAACATATGTACTTTCCCATCCACATTTAGATCAAGAGATTAAAAGGTGATATGAAAGAACTAAATTCTCCCTTTAAGACTTTCTGTGCATTTCAGGGTATAATATCATTTCAACATATTCCCACAAAGTTATTGCTTGATGAAGAATTTTGTTCTGTGGGCAAATAAAAAAATGTGAAAATTCAGTACCTGCTTCTAATAACTCTGAGCTGAAAAAGTCTTCCTTCTGTTTAGGCTGAACTAGAGAATACTGTTTCTCAGGATTTCTAGATTCCTAAACCAGCTGTTATATGCAGCCTTGAAACACAGAACATATGGAGAGATGATCTGAGCAGTTCATCTTCCATTATTTATGTTTGAAGGTTGAAGTAATGTTTACGAAATAAGGAATTTGTTTAAGTGAGTGTCTGAACGTTATGAATTTCTTGTCACACTTTGTCTGGACGCACAGTTGATGTAGTGAGTCAAGATGAGTATACACATACATCTCGACACATGCAACAAAGCATGTCCACATAGCAAAAGCAGTTCTTTTTTTTTTTTTCTTTGTGTAGTTAGGGAAGTCTCTAGACACTGAAAGTATCTACTTCCATTTTTGTGAAGTCCAAAGGCTGACCGGAAGGATGGACTGTGAGTATAAATACAATTAATAATTGTCATGACTATTAAGAATGCTGTGTGTTTTGTACAATATACAATTTGAAATTAAAACTGCTTTATTTGCATATTTTCTGTTTAAATGAAAAATGTTTTCATAAATCTGTTTTCTACCTAAAAACATTTTGAAAGGCACTTTGCCATTTTTTCAGTTGTAAATGAATAATTCAAGGGAAACTATGTACAGAGAAATATGAGATAAGAATGAATGAAAATATAAAAATGTATTATCATGTTACTGGAAAATGTTGGGCAAACAGTTTGACCTGATTATTTGTTAAACCTTATTAGTTTTTACAGCACTGTGATAAAATACCCTGACAACATCACCTTAAGGGAGAAAAGGTTTCCTGGCTCATAGTTCCACATCACAGCAAATCATTGCAGGGAAGTTAAGGGGCAGGAACTTGAAGCCATTTATCCACAGTCAAGAGAGAGGGCAGTGAATTAGCGCCTGCATCCACCTCACTCTCTCCACTCTACATAGTCAGAATTCACTTCCTGGGAAATGTGGCCCTGGCAGTGTGTGGCTCCTCCCTCCTCAATTAACATAATCAATATAATCCCTTGTAAATGTACCCACAGGCCAATTTAATCTCAGTAATCCAGGGTTGAGACTCCTACCCCATGTGATTCTGGATTGTGTTAAATTGCTGATTAAAACAGATCTTTCCCAGTAGGGATAGATGAAATTTCTCTGCCAACCATATTCTTAGCCTCTATATACATTTTGTTCAGTGAAGTAGAATAAGTAACACTCTCACTATATCTTAACTAATGTTCAGGATGTTTGGTTAAATAGCCAATGACAACTTCTTGGAGGACATGGAAGTTCATAACTATTGGCTGGTTTGGGGCTGGTGAATACCTACTCGAGTGGTACAAGAGTTGTTTACAGAAAACAAGTCCCTTGAGAAAGGTATCTGGCACTGTGAATATGTTATTTTTATGGGATACTGCAAACTTATTTGTATTTATTTACATCTGATGTTAAAATAATTGAAATGATTCTGAGGGAAAGTTGTGTCAAACTGAATTATTAAAATCTAAATAAACTCACTATACCTAGGCGCCAGTTTCTAATAGGACATAGAAAGCACTTACTGTTTTGTGATTACTGTTACTGTGTCCTTATTGGTATGTTTAATTCTAAATTAACATATATGTATCTATCATTTTTGGTACATATATGTGGATACATTTTTGAGAGTTAATGGGATCATTTCTCTGAAGAATGCTAATGTATCAATGTAATGGAACTATACTTAGAAAAATTGCACTTGTCTTTCTAAGTAGAATTCTACTTTTAGTTGAAAGTTGAATATTTCTATGGGTTAAGTTCTTTGACTTTTGTTTTTTTTTAACTTTATTATTTTTTTTGATGCTTTGTGTATTTCATACATCATTTTCCAATTCAGTTCAGGCATATTTCCTCTTCCCTTCCCCCCATCCCACCCCACCCCATCCCAGATCATGCATTCTGCCATAACTGTCCTGCATCTTTCTCTCATTTTTTTTTTTTTTCATTTTTAGCTATAAGTGATAATCCATGAGTACAAGCATCCTTCATGCAAAACCTATCTGCAGGCTGTTGTGCCCAAACACCTACAGCCCCACCATCCAGTGGGGGGTGACAGGTTGTTTGTTCAATCAAGTTGATCAAATGAGTGTCCAGACTACATTGCTGTAGTTTCACCATTCACCCCAATCGCAGCCCTTACATTCTACCACGCCCCCTCTTCCGCAGGTTGTTCCCTAGGCTTAGAAAAGGGGCACAGGTGGATGAGAGGTAAAACAGTCCACTCTCTCTGGAGCTGTTGACTTGGACTCTGGTCAATTCTGGCTGTTTCCTTTCATGGGCTGACAGTTTGTCCAGGAATAACCTTTCGATCCTACTAATGAAGAACAAGCAATTAGATATATAGGTATTTAAGCAGCACTAATAGTTATGGTAGGTTACTTTAGCATAGACACATGTTTGGATATGTTAATCCATGAATTACAATTTTCCCCCCTGTTAAATATGACAGGGTCTTACTGTGGCTTATAACATCTCCTAACCTGTAGAGGATGTAAGCTTGTGGCATCAGCCATGGGTTATTTCTCCAAGGGGAGAGCCAATAGCCAATTAGATTTGGGATATACAGGCACATGGCTGCCTCTGCTGCACAGTATTTCCAGGCAGGTGAGGTGTAGCTGGTGCTGACGGTGGAGTCTTGCTTGACTCAGGGAGACCCATATTTGCTTTATTGGTTTAGTGGCCTTTGGTAACACTCTCTGGCATTCCAGAGGCCATCTGTACACTTGCATGTGTGGTCTCAATACATCCCTCCCATGTTAACGTCAGGTCTTCGGCAGCAGGGTCTTATTGCCTCTCCTCCTGTAGGTATCCCAACTTAGAGGCAAGGAGCCCTTACCTTTTGTGGGGCCTTGGATCCCCTGGCCAACATCCACCTGGTAGAACAATCCATTGCTGATGTCAGAGCTCCTGTATTAATATATTTTGCCTGAGTGCATAGCCCTAGGACTTTAGTATTATATTTGGTTCTGAACAGAGAGTAATCCCTTCCACAGTTCCCATGTCTAGTAGTCAATTAAAGAAAGCAGTTTTACCGGTTTTATAAGAGATTACCTCTACAATAGTTGTCTCCAATTTACAGTTGGGGAGCGACCTCATCATTGTCATATTTCTCCTTGTTCTATGGGTGGGAAGGCAAGGAAGTCTCTCATATCAGAACCTTTGTGGCACCTAGAAGGTAAGTTTCATTAGGACTCATTATAACTAGTTGTTACATGTAGGATCCACAGAGGGGTTCGATGTTTATGGCAATCTGAGGCTTTTCTTCCTTTGAATGTTCAGACGGGTCAGCCTTTCCGTTGCCACTTTTTGGTACATCCTACTCAATGCAAACCTGTATCTTTTCTTTCTCAGCCGTTAAGTTGGTGACGTTTTGTCCTGTTGGAACAAACAAATCTTTTCCCATAGTTAGTTTTAAGATTTGAATTGCAAGGGTTTGATGAAAAGGTTTCATGTCTTTCTGTATCCCCCCCCCTTTTTTTTAGCGTATGAGTCTCCAGAAGACAGTTGTATTATACATGACTATAGGGTGGAGTCAAGGCACAGATTTCATCAAATTCACCCATGTTGTTTTGGGTGACTATATATGATTAACTTGGGAAGCAAACTTAATTTTTACGTTAAATCATCTTAAAGAGAATGCTACAAGGTGATACTGTACAACAGAGAAATTATAGAGAACATTTGTATGTGTCAATCCCAAAGTTCTTGCTCTACAGATTTTATGTAAAGCAAATGTGGGCAACAGCGAATTATATCTCCATTTAATTCAGATGCATTACCATTTTTATCAGATTCTGTAAACCAATGTTGTTTAATATACACATGTTTACTTTTACTTTTACTAAGTCCTAAAACACCATGTGTCCTGTAGACAGTGTCTAGGCGAAACTGGGTACTTGCTGAGCTCACGTCAATTAAATATGCCTTAATCGAATATACACCCGTGTCCCTCTCCCACCCATCCCCCCTTTCCAATTCACCATTTCAGTCCATTTTCTGATGCAGTCTTTCTGTTGTTCTTTTACTATGCCTCCCTCTCCATGAGAAATATTTATATCTGGGTTGTTGGTACTAGCATCCACATATGAGGGACACCATTTGTCGTTTGTTTTTCTGGGACTGTGTTACTTCACTTAACATAATGTCTTCCAGCTCCATCCATTTACCTGCAAATTTCATGATGTTGTCCCTCTTTACTGCTGCATAGTATTCCATTGTATACATGTACCACATTTTCTCTATCCACTCGTCAGTTGAAGGGCACCTGGGCTGGTTCCAGCTTTTTGCTATTGTGAACAGAGCTGCAATAAACATAGCTGTGCATGTATCTTTGCAGTAAGTTGTGTCTTGTGGGTATATACCCAGGAGTGGTATGACTGGGTCAAATGGAAGGCTCATTTTGAGTCTTCTAAGGGTTCTCCACACTGCTTTCCATAGTGGCTGTACAAGTTTACATTCCCACCAGCAATGGATGAGTGTTCCCCTTTCCCCACAACCTCTCCAGCACTTGGTATCATTCATGTTCCTGATCCTAGCCAGTCTTATTGGAGTAAGGTGATATCTCAGAGTGGTTTTAATTTGCATTTCCTTAATTATCAGAGATGTTGAACACTTCTTAAGATGTTTCTCGGCCATCTCTAACTCCTCCTCTGTGAAGTCTCTATTCAGATCTTTGCTCCATCTTTTGAATGATTCATTTGTTTTCTTTCTTCTTTGTTTTTTGAGTAGCTTGTATACTCTGGAAATTAATGCTTTGTCAGATGTATCTGCTGTGAAGGTTTCCTCCCACTCTGTGGGTCTTCTCCTCACTTCCTTTATTGCTTCCTTTGATGTACAGAAGCTTTTGAGTTTAATGAGGTCCCATTTGTCAATTGTCGATCTTATTTCTTGTGCAGCTGCTGTCTGATTTAGGAAGTCTTTTCCTACACCTATGTCTTGTAGTCTGCTGCCAAGCTTCTCTTCTATCACCTCCAGAGTTTGGGGTTTCACGTTGAGGTCTTTGGTCCATCTGGAGTTGACCTTTGTACAAGGTGAGAGGTAGGGGTTTAATTTCATTCTTCTACAAGTGGTGATCCAGTTTTGCCAGCACCACTTGCTGAAGATGCTGTCTTTCTTCCATTGTGTCTTCTTGGCCCCCTTGTCAAATATGAGGTGGCTGAAATTGTATGAGCTCAGGTTTGGATCTTCAGTTTTATTCCATTGGTCAACTGGTCTGTTTTTGTGCCAGTACCAGGCTGTCTTTATGACTATAGCCCTGTAGTATAGTTTGATGTCTGGTATAGCGATCCCCCCTGTATTGCTCTTTTCACTCAGGGTTGCTTTGGCTATTCGGGGTCTTTTGTTTTTCCAAATGAAATTGAGGATTTTTTTTTCCAAGCCTGTGAAGAAACTCTTGGGGATTTTGATTGGGATCGCATTAAATCTGTACACTAGTTTGGGTAGGATGGACATTTTTACTATATTTATTTTCCCAATCCATGAGCATGGGAGGTTTGTCCATCTTCTGATGTCTTCCTCAATTTCCTTTTTCAGGGGTTTAAAATTTTTGTTGTAGAGATCCTTGGTGTCTTTGGTTAGGTTTGTTCCTAGGTATTTTATTGTTTTTGAGGCTATTGTGAGTGGGAAGGTCTCCTTGTAGTCCTTCTTCAATTGCTTGTTGTTGGTGTACAGAAAGGCTACTGATTTTTCTAGGTTTATTTTGTATCCTGCCACTTTACCAAAGCTCTTAATCGTTTCTAGGAGTTTTCTGGTGGAGTTCTTAGCATCCCTTAGGTAGACAATCATATCATCAGCAAAAAGGGATAGCTTGACTTCCTCTTTTCCAATTAGAACTCCTTTAATTTCCTTTTCTTGCCTTATTGCCCTAGCTAGGGTTTCTAGCACTATATTGAAGAGGAGTGGTGACAGGGGGCAGCCTTGCCGAGTTCCTACCTTTAAGGGGAATGCTTCTGTCATTTCCCCATTTAGGATGATATTGGCTGTGGGTTTTCTGTATATGGCTTTGATTACATTGAGGAATGATCCCTCCAGACCAATTCCCTCCAGGACTTTAAACATGAAAGGGTGCTGGATTTTGTCAAAGGCTTTCTCCGCATCAATTGAGATGATGGTGTGGTTTTTGTCCTTCAGTCCATTGATATGTTTGATGATGTTTATTGATTTTCGTATGTTGAACCATCCCTGCATGTCTGGTATGAATCCAACTTGGTCATGGTGGATGATTTTCTTGATGTGAGTCTGTATGCGATTTGCCAGAATCCTGTTTAGAATTTTGGCATCTGTGTTCATTAGGGAGATGGGTCTATAGTTCTCCTTTTTGGTTGTATCTTTCCCTGGTTTTGGTAGTAGCGTAATGCTGGCTTCATAGAAGGAATTTGGGAGAAGTCCCTCCATTTGTATCCTTCTAAACAATTTAAGTAGTAATGGTTGTAAGTCTTTACGAAATATTTTATAGAATTCTGCCGTGAATCCATCCGGGCCTGGGCATTTTTTGGTTGGGAGGCTACTTATTACATCTTCGATTTCTTCCTGTACTATTGGTCTGTTTAGGCTGTCGATCTCTTCTTGGTTGAGCTTTGGTGATTCCCAGGATTTCAGATATTCATCCATTTCTTCTAGGTTTTCAAACTTAGTAGAATATAAGTTTTTGAAGTAGTCCCGTATGATTGTCTGGATCTTTTCATTGTCTGTTGTGATATTTCCCCTTTCATCACAGATTCTATTGATTTGGAGTTGTTCCCTCTTTCTTTTGGTTAACTGGGCTAGAGGTCTGTCTATCTTGTTTATTCTCTCAAAGAACCAACTTTTGGATTCATTGATTTTTTGTATGGTTTTCTTTGTTTCTATTTCATTGATCTCTGCTCTGATTTTTGTTATTTCTTCTTGTCTGCTCCGTTTAGGGTTCATTTGTTGTTGTCTCTCAAGTATTTTTAGCTGCAGTGTTAGATCGTTCACTTGTGCTCTTTCTGTTTTTTTAATGTGGGCACTTAGAGCTATAAACTTCCCTCTTAGGATTGCTTTAAGAGTGTCCCATAGATTTTGCTGTGTTGTTTTATCATTGTCATTCAGTTCCAGGAATGTTTTTATTTCTTTTTTTATTTCTTCCTTGACCCACTCATTATTCAGGAGAGTGTTGTTTAGTCTCCATGTGTTCCTGTAGGTTGTAGGGTTTATTCTGGTGTTGATATTGAGTTTTATTGCACTGTGGTCTGATAGAATGCATGAGATTATTTCAACCTTTTTATATTTGTTGAGTTTTTCCCTGTGTCCCAGTATATGGTCTATTTTGGAGAATGTTCCATGAGGTGCTGAGTAGAAAGTGTATTCTCTGGTGTTTGGGTGAAATATTCGGTAGATGTCTGTGAGGTCCATTTGGTGTATTGTGTCATTTAGTTCAGATGTCTCTCTGTTTATCCTTTGTCCTGTTGATCTGTCTAGAGGACTTAATGGGGTATTGAAGTCCCCTAGTATTAGTGTGCTGGGGTTAATCTGTGCCTTGAGATCCTGAAGAATTGTCTTTATAAAGTTTGGTGCACTGATGTTTGGTGCATATATATTTATGATTGTGAAATCTTCATCGTCAATTGTTCCTTTAATAAGGATGTAATGGCCCTCTTTGTCTCTTTTGATTTCTTTTGCTTTGAAGTCTATTTTGTCTGATATTAGAATAGCCACACCCGCTTTCTTTTTGGTACCATTTGCTTGGAATACTTTCTTCCATCCCTTCACCTTAAGTTGGTGCCTATCCTTGAAATTGAGATGGGTTTCTTGTAGACAGCATATAGATGGGTTTTGTTTCCTAATCCATTCTCCCAGTCTATGCCTTTTGATTGGGGAGTTTAGCCCATTAATATTTAAGGTTACAATTGAAAGATGGATGTTGCTTCCTTTCACTTTATTATCCATTTGGACTTCTAGCCTTTGATTTTGCTCCTATGGTTATGTTTTTGTTAGTTTCTTTTCCTAGGTGTTTGAGGATTGTTGCTCCTCTCTTCTGCCCTTTGAATTGCTTCAAGTATTTTATGAAGAGTTGGTTTTCCAGACATGTATTCCATCATCTTGTTTATGTCATGGAAGATTTTTCTCTCTCCTTCAAGTATAGTCGACATTTTTGCTGGGTAAAGTATTCTGGGTTGGCATCCATAGTCCCTTAACACAGGGAATGCTTTGCTCCATGTTCTTCTTGCTTTCATGGTTTGAGGCGAGAAGTCAGTTGTAATTCTGATGGGTTTCCCTTTGTATGTGACTTGTTTTTCTTTTGTAGCTCTCAGAATTTTGTCTTTGTTTTGGGCATCTAGCATTTTAACTATGATATGGCGTGGGGTTTTTCTTTTCTGATCTTGTCTATTTGGGGTCCTATGTGCTTCTTGTATTTGTATGGGTTTGTCTATTTTTAGTTTGGGGAAATTTTCATCTATTATTCTGTTGAAGATCTGATCAATACTATTCTCTTGAGATTCTTCTCCTTCCTCTATTCCTATGATGCAGAGGTTTGATCTTTTCATAGTGTCCCATATTTCCTGGTTATTCTACTTTTGTATATTTTTAAATTTTTCACAATCTTTATTTGAGCTTTTTAATTGCTCTGTGTTAACTTCCAGATCTGATATTCTTTGTTCTGCTTCCTCCATTCTACTTCTGAGGCTTTTTCCTTTCCTTTCTTCTTGATTGACTGAGTGTTCTAATTCCTTTTTCGTTTCATCCTGTGTTTTCTTTAGTACTTCCATTTCCTTTTTGAGCTTCTCAATCTCTTCTTTGTGCTTCTCAATCTCTTCTTGGTGCTCCTTACTTCTTTGGTTGGCTTCATTTTTCAGTGTTTCTACTTCCTTTCAGAGTTTGTTTGTTTCTCCCTCTAGTTCTTTCTGGATTTTGTCATTCTGCTCCTTTAGCTCTTTCTGAAGTTTGTCATTGTATCCCTCTAGTTCCTTTTTGAGTTTTTCCATTCTCTCTCTTTAGTTTTCTGAATTCTTGTTTATTTTTTCTCCCTCTTGTTCTTTCTGGAGTTTGTCAATCTGTTCCTTTAGTTCTTTCCAACGTTTGCCATTGTATCCCTCTAGGTCCTTTTTGAGTTTTTCATTCTCTCTCTTTAGTTCTTTGACTTGTTCTTTATTTTCTTTAATTTCTCTGCATAGGTCTGCAATTATTCCTCTAAGCTCTGTTCCTTGGGTCTCCTCCAAGGAGATTCCATTGTAGATATCTCCTCCAGGTTTTGTAGGGCCTGGTGTGGGAATATCCTGTGACTTTCCCATGTTGTCCCTTCATCGTGTCCCTGGCATGTGGGTTTCCCTTTTGTGGTTCAAATCACAAATGAATTTTCACTAAATTAGCGGATGATTTTGCTCGCCTCCTTCCAATGCTTTTTTTTTTTTTCCCCTTTCCTCCTTTTTTTATGGAGTATTGTCTTGTCTAGGTTTCAGGTTTTCAATTTTGTTTATATATTGGATGTTGGAAGCCTAAGTCAGTCTTCTCTTTCTGTTCTGAAGGTTCTCCAAAAGGAAGTCCACTTAGATTCTCACCAATTCCCATTGGCGTGGGGGCGGGGGGGATTGTGCTTGACCTAGCTGGTACCCCAGTACCTCTGAGACAGGGACCCCTGAAAGAGGGCTCAGAGTTGAGACCCTCTTTCAGCTGCCCCTGTGCCAGACCACCCCAGCTGTACCTGCCCTGTCCACGTGAGTTATGGCGTCCTACCTGCGACTCAGGAGCCCGCCCACAAGGCCGCCCTCTGGGACCAGAGCAGAAGTAAACAACAGGACCCTCTTTTCACTCTGCAAAGGCAAAGCATGGTCCCTCCAAGACGGGGACCCCTGAAAGAGAGCTCAGAGTCAAGATCCTCTTCCAGCCACCCCTGTGCCAGACCACCCCAGCTGTACCTGCCCTGCCTGCCAAGTTCTTTGACTTTTGTATATTAGATTTTGTTTGGTGATCCTTGATACATGGAGACCCCGATGATGAGGATATTCAACACACTTACATTCTATAAATTATTACTAGGTAAAATAGATCTTATGTTTTATAAATTAATTTAATTTTTAAAACCTGATTTGTTCTAAGAAAATCAAATTAAGAAAAAATTTTAGTTCATCATTTTATTGATATCTATAAGCAGCAAAAATTGCCCTGCTGGGCTGGAGAGATGGCCTAGTGGTTAAGAGTGCCGACCGCTCTTACAGAGGACCCGGGTTCGATCCCCAGCACCCACATGGCGGCTGAGAACCGTCTGAAGCTCCAATTCCAGGAGAACTCCAGTTCCAGGGGAATCCAAGACCCTCTTCTGAACTCCGCGGCGTTGCACGACACGGGTGCACAGACTTGCATGCAAACAGTACGTTCATACACATACAGAAATAAATAAAATTAATAAAAAAATTTTTAAAAAAATTGCCCTGCTGACTAAGAAATAGTGCATTTATAAATAGTTTACCCCTGTACACTTGAGTAGCCTTTCACAATGTATTATATGCATATTTTTACTCCAAAATATTTTTACTGTGTTATCACAGTACCAAAATATTTTTAAATACTTTATTTACTATTTTTATTTTATGTGTATGAGTGTAAGGCCTACATGTATGTAAGTGCGCCCATGCTGTGCAATGCCTGCAGAGGTCAGAAGAGGGCGTCAGATCCTCTGGAACTGGGTCACAGATGATTATTAGCCACCATGTGAGTGCAAGAATTTGAACTTGGCTCCTCTGCAAAAGCAGCCAGTGCTCAGAGCCCCGAACCCTCTCTCCAGCCCCCAAAATATTTATGTTTTTAAAATTAACCCTTAAAATATTTATGGATAGGATCCAAACCTTTGGTTTTTAACTCCTTGTATTACTTTATATAATTTCATTCATACAGTTCTCACCAAAATAATGTCTGTTGAATTGTTTCAATTATGGTTAGAAAGAAAAAAATCGATAATCTTATATAACAACCAAAAATTCAATATATGGTGCAATGTACTGAAAAGGTGAAAAGTACAACATACAGTAGAGTTATTCTGCTTCCAATAATGATAGATTAATTACAAGCTCATTTTAGAGAAAGAAATATGCTGGAAAAAGTCTAAAAATGTACTTGAAGACTTTCAGGACATTTGAGGCAGGATGGACTTGCCATTGCCAAAGAAACACTTAATCCCTAAATTTTTGTTGGTTAGGGTGGAATTTTCATTTAAAATTTATGTTTCTGGGTATGATAAAGTAATGGAAATTCATATTACCTGTCTACCTTGTAACAATAACAAACCAAGAAAAATATATTATACAATGATTTCAAAACAGGTTTTCAACCAAAACTATCAGTAATCATGAAATAATATGCATTTAAGGTGAACTTTGAAATTGTCAAGCTTTCCACTTTACAGGAATTCTCAGACTGTGGTCCAGGAGGAAAACTGGAGGTTGAGCCTGTCAGAACCTGTGCATTAGGGTTAGCTAGTGTTACATGAAATGAGCTTGTATTCAGGAAGAAAATATTGACAGAGCCAAAATCTTTGAAGAAAAGAAACTGCAAATGATCTTTCACAAGTATTTAACTGAGAAAGATCCACATGTTTGTGATGAAGCTACACAGGCTGGAAAAATCACTCGGGAAGGGTTGAAAAAGCAGGTGCCTCAGTACCATGCTGAAATAGCATTAGTATTTCTAGTTTGAAAGACCCAGGTAAATGTAGGTCACTCCAGAGAGCAAGAGAGGGGCTTTATTTTCTGGTAAATAGTAATTAGCTTTACAAAGAGCACTTCCTTATTTCTGTGTAATGAATCTTAGATTTGAAACTGGATCAAACTGGATCTAAGTAGCTTACTATGTTCAGAACACAACACAAGGTATTTATAAATGTCTAAAACTATCCAGCACCCAGGAAAGTACCATTTAGAAATACTGATAGCCAATCAAAAATTGCCAAGTATGGTAAAAATAAGGAAAATATTCGCCCAATAAATGCCTGAATTAGAATGGAAGAAAGAGGATGAAATAAATAGCTTCAAATTCATTTTAAAAGTTGAAGAAGAACATTAAATTCAATCCAAAGGAAGCAGAAAATAGGACGATAAAATATAAAAAGTCAGAACAGAAATCAGTGATCCACGAAACACAGAAATAGCAGGAAAAAAAAATCAATGATGGACAAAGCTTGCTGTTTCAAAACATCAATAAAATTGATAAATATCTTGCTGGGCTGATTAGGAAAAAGGACAGAAGATGTAAGTGAACAGAACTTAGCAGGAGGGGGCTGATGCCACAGCAAAATTTACAGACACTGAACAGGACATTTTTAAGCAACTTTATTCCAATAGAAGAGGTAATACTAAGACTACAATTACATATTCTCTAGGAGGACTCTTATTAGTCTGTATCATTAAAGAAATTAAAT
The DNA here is from genome assembly GCA_009823505.1 of Rhizomys pruinosus. Lineage (NCBI taxonomy): Eukaryota > Metazoa > Chordata > Mammalia > Rodentia > Spalacidae > Rhizomys > Rhizomys pruinosus. The sequence continues at coordinate 1,240,942 of VZQC01002241.1, read as the reverse complement.
TTGTTATTAAAAACTCAACACAAAGAGATTTCGAATTTCAGATGGTTTACTTTGTGAATTCTGCCACCTTATATTTAAGGAAAATATTACACTAGTATCTGAGGAATTATAATAGCAATTCTTCACCAATTCTTCCAGTAAAATGTATAGATTGTTCTAGTTTGCTTTTCTGTTGCTGTGGTTAAACACTGACCAAAAACAACTAAGGGGAAGAAATGATTTAATTCTCTTATACTCCAAGGTCTAAATCCATCACTGAGAGAAGTCAGAACAGGAACTGGGGAAGAAATCATGGGATACTGCCTGCTCCCTCACTGGCTTCAGCCCAGACCTCGCCGCCTAGAGATGGTGCCCCCTGCAGCAGGCATATGGACTGGGCCCTGCCACATCAACCACCAATCAAGACAGTCTCTCACAGACATACAGGCAGGCTAATCTGATCTTGGGAGATTCTAAACTGAGAGTGTCTGTCCAGGTGACTTGAAGTGGTGTCCCATTGACAGCACACACATGGGTGCTTTCTTAACTACTTTACAAGGCTAGGATTACTCTCATAACACAACTGTAAAATACATACAAAAATAAAAGTTCTTGCTAATAAATATTTCTGTGACTATTATGTACAAAACTATAACATGACAATCCCAACAACAAACAAAATTCTACATACTTTATGGCAATTGTGGTTTATCCAATGATATACTTTGAGAGCTTAATTAGGGAGTCATGTGATTATGTCAGTCAGTCAAAATAAATGGTTTGATAAAATTTAGCATGCATCACTAAAGAAAACTCTAAGCCACATACGGATAAAACAGAAATTCTTAACAGAAAGGAATAAAACCACAGGAAACATTGTCATGTCATCTTGGGGACAGGTGAAAGTTGAACACTTTACTCGTTCATTGATACCTGTAGAATGATATGCCATTGTCCTGTTTACATTCATGTCAAAGCAAGATTTATTGTAAAGGAACTTTATAATGATACTATGAAACAAGCCCCCCCCCAACACTCCTTTGGCTATTCTTTGTCATTTGACCTTCCACGTGAATTTCTAAATGCACTTACTGCTGAAGACATCAGACACTTGGTTATAAGACATAGGTAAATCAATCTTGAACTGAACAGAAAATTCTTTCCTTTCTGGTTAGCTTTCATAGTTCTGAAAAGTGCTACTCAGCCTTCTTAGGGAGAAAAATATATGAAAGGTCTTCCCTAGTACTGGAAAGATGCTCTCCTGACCTGCCAGGAAAGATGCACTCACTGGTGAAATAATGGCATGGCTGTTACAGAGATGACCACTTGCATTCTGAGTGGATACAAGACTTGCTCCACAGGCAGGAATACACACCTCATACTGTAAACAAAGTAAAGTGATGGTTGAGGAGCTCATATGCCCTGCAGGGGACCATACTGTTTGTGTTTTGCCACTTCATCACGTTGTCAGCTGTCCTCTAAATATCTGATAGCCAACCCATCTCTTTGTGCCACTTTCAACTTTGGTTGGAGCCGCTTCATTTGCAGTGGTTAGTGCTTAATGCAAAGACTTAGAACTGTTCAAAGTGCTAAAAACTGTGAGTGCTCAGCCATACGTGGCACATTCATAGCATGACCCCTCCACCCTGGATCAAGGAACACTGCAGAATAAGTAGCAGAAAGAATTCTAGAGCCGCAGGGTAGAGAAGAGTGCTCTAAAACCCTGTTCGCTGGTCATGACATGGCCCATGCACACGAATGAACTCACAACAGCTATGGCTACAAGCATAGGATCTGCACACAGTCAAGTCAGCTCCATTTCCAGGATGGAGAGGGGAGTAGCTCTCCCAGAGCCTGCTTGAGCTGATGGCAACTGATTGCTGCTGGGGCATGTGGCCTCGAGCAGGATTTCCTTGCCTCACTGAGTGACCTCATATCCATTGGATTCAATAGGTTATAAAAAAGCACAAAATGGTAGGCTGGTGAGATGGCTCAGCAGTGAAGAGCACGGGCTGTTCCTGAAGAGGCTCAGGTTTGAATGCTAGGACCCACATGGCAGCTAACAACTGTCAATAATTCCAGTTCCATGGAATCCAACACCTTCTTCTGTTTTCCTTGAGTACTTCATGACGTGGGTGCACTTATATACATGCAGGCCTAACACTCATACACATAAAAAATAAATAAAATTTAAAAATACAACTATGATACTTAGTGCTTCTTTGCCTATTTGAAAACAGAAAAATAAAATTTATGAAATGTGAAAAATTAAGTATAATTAAGACTAAAGAAAATGAAAAGAAACAGGGTCCAACTACCAAGTATCTGAATGAACAGGAAGAGAACTGCAGGTACATAAAATTAATACATGCACATTATAAACTTTTGTAAAAATATGAAAAGCAAGACAAAATGAACAAATTTTGGGAAATAAATTACTAAGAGAAGAAGTAGAAAACCTTATTAGCCCTATCAATATTAAATTGAGGTGTGGACTCTCCTCTGAAAGACTGAAAATTCTTTACCAGGGAAAAGAAAAAGCGAGAGGAGCCAGCTCCCCTCCCTGCCATCCAGCTGGCCTTGGAAGGTGTGAGCAGGAGGAGGCCTCTCCTGCTGTGCCACCTTGGGTGGAGGTTGAATGGTCCGTGCTTGACCCTAGATGGGCATGAGGGAAGGGGAGCACTCCTTTCTTGTGAGTGACTACCCTACACATTTGCTCGGTAAGCAAGCCCTAGAACTCTAGAATTTTCCAGACTGTGGTTTAGGAGAGTCTTCCTCTCTTTGCCTTCAGGACCACAGAAGGAGGGGTGGGGGACTGGTGTGAACATACCTCCCAGAAGGAATATTAGCAACATAAATAAAATGAATTATTAATTAAAATATTTCCATAAAGAAAACTCTAGAACCAGATGACTTCTATCTTATATACATGGAAAATATTTCTAAGCTTATACAAACTTCCATATAGGTCAAGAAAGAGTATATAACCATAACACATTTTATAAGGTAACACAGACTGTGATATCAAAACTCAAAGACACCAAAGAGGTATGAGTGATCACTCTCACAAACTAAAATTTGGAAAATTACAGCAATATATGAAAAGATATAACATTGTGTTCTCCAAGAATGCAAGCTTTTTAATACTAAAGAAAAACAAGGAAATTAATTTAATATAACCTAGTAAAAAGCCAGGGTTTTAAAATATGTTAACAAAGCAATTGATACAATATAAATAGATATAAAAGGTAAAAAATCTCTACCAAAGTACAAAGAAATTCTAATATTATAATGATTTATCATAAAACTACAGCAAATCTAAAAGGCTACAGATTATTACTACTCCATGCAAAATTTAACTGAATGGTCTAGAAAGTATAGTAAGACGATGTACACATTCATATATATGTATATATATATATATATATATATATATATATATGTTATTTGTACAAAGAAAGCAAAAATATAAGAATAAATATTAGGCAAATGAAAAACCACCAAATTTTCTGGATTAAAATATATGTACAAAATCAGTTTTACAAGCTATAATCAGAAGAATATAGTTAGAATATAAGAATATTATCAGTATTAAAAAATAAAATAACTTTTTTTGTCTTTTTGAGAAAGGGTCTCCCTGTAGCCCCAGCTGACCTGGAACTCACTCTGTAGACCGGCCTGGCCTTGAACTCACAGAGATCCACCTGCCTCTGCCTCCCAAGTTCTAGGATTAAAGGCATGCACCACCAAGCCTGGCTTATAAAATAACAATTTAAACACAGAAAATGTCTATGAGGAAAACTATAAAGCTCTATTGAAATTAAATCATGTTGATACAATGGATTTATGGAATAAAGGCTCAGAAGTATGACGTGAATTATCAAATAGCTATCTGTCCTACTCTTAGTCCTCTTCCTATGAGAAATCCCCAATATAAGCAAATTGGTGAGAAGAGGGTTTATTTCATCTTACAGTTCCAGATTATAATCCATCACTGTTTGAAATCAAGGCAAGAGCTTCAAGTAGTAATGTCACACCCACAGTCTAAGAGCAGAGAGAAGTGCATGCATCTGTGTTGCTCATTTGTGGTCAGCTCAATTTCTTCACATTTCAAAATTAATTTCAAGAATACAACATGAATTTACTATTTTTAATAATACTTTTATCAATGTTTTGTGTATTTCAGACATCATTTCCCAGTTCTGTTTAGACACATTTCCCTTTCCCTTCCCCCTACCCCACCCCAGATCATGCACTCTGCCATAACTATCCTGCATCTTTCTCTGACTCTTGTTTTTTATGTTTAGGAATTCACATTTTCCTCCTTTAATTTTATATTACTGTAAAATATGAATACATACTTTCCACTCATATACAGTAGTTACAGAATCTGAAAGTAAGTGGTGGATAGATTCTAGAGCCCATTAAGAGATTTACATTATAACAACATAGTTGCATTCAGATAAACAGAAATATAACTATAATGTTGTTCAGCTTGCCTTTCATCTGGGGATTTGGTGTCAGCATCCACAAATGTGGGAGACCATTGGCCACTTGTTTTTCTGGGACTGTGTTACTTCACTTAGCACAATGGATTTGAGTTCCATCCATTTACCTGCAAAGTTCATGATGTCATCTTTCTTTACCGCTGACTAGTACTCCATTGTGTAGATGTACCACATTTTTGTCATCCACTCATCAGTTGAGGGGCATTGGGTTGGTTCCAGCTCTTCACTATTGTGAAGAGAGCTGCAATAAACATGGATGTGCATGTATCTTTGCTGTAGGATGAGTCTTGTGGGTATAGACCTAGGAGTGGTATGGCTGGGTCAGGTGGTGGTCTCATTTTGAGTCTTTTAAGGGTTCTCCACACTGTTTTCCATAATGGCTGAGATGGTTTCTAGCCACCATGTGGGTACTTGGATTTGAACTGGGTTCAAATGCAAGAGCAGCCAGTGCTCCTTACTAATGAGCCATCTCTCCAACCCTATTTCTAGTCTTTAAAAAAAACAAACTTATGTGACGGTGGGTTTTAATGTCAACTTGACACAAATTAAAAACTTTTGAGTAGCAAGCCTCAATAGAGGAACAGGCTTAATTGCCTTAATTGATGTGGGAATACCTACCTTAAATGTGGACAGCACGTCCTGGTAACAAACAAAAAGTGGAGTGGGGGTCAGGGCAGAAGGAAGATTATTCACTTTTTTTTGGGGGGGGGATTCCCTCTCCCGACAAAGTTCATTTATTCTGCTGCTGCTGATGCTGATGATGATGCTGCTGCTGCTGCTGCTGCTGCTGCTGATGATGATGATGATGGTGATGATTCCTATACTTGTTGAGACTTGCTTTGTGTCCTAATATGTGGTAAATTTTGGAGAACATCCTCATGGAAGTGTATTCTTTAGTGTTTAGATAGAATGTTCTATAGATATCTTCCAGGTCTGTTTGATTTATGAAGTCATTTACCTCCAGAGTTTCTTATTTTTGTTCCAGATGACCTTTTTAATAGAGGGCAGGCACTCAAAGCCACTCACTGTCTCTTACGAAGTTGGGATCCCCTGTGTTTGATGAATATATATTTAGGATTATATATCCTTTGGGTGGATTTTTCCTTCAATGATCATGAAGTGTTCTTACTTATCTCTTCGGACTCACTTTGATTTGAAATCAACTCTCCCCGATATAATGTCTGCACTTATTGTGGGTTTTCGTGAGGCTTCTTCATACACCCTTAGTTAACTTACTCCCCTTCCATCCTTCCCTCACCCCTTCCCCCATCTTTGCTTAAACCCTTAGCTCTTAACATTCCTCCCCCATTCCTTCATATTGCATGCCTTCTAATACCCTGGTCATATTTTTCACTTTACTTGAGTTGCAATAGGCTCTCCATGTTTTCTTCATGCACATTTCTTTGGGATTGACTCTGCTGCCCCTCGCTCCCCATCCCCATCACTACAATACCTGGTTGAACCTTTCTGCTCTAGTATTCCCCATCTCTACTTTGATTCCACTGAAATTCTACTAGCCCTTGTCCCTATATACATCTTCCTTTCCATGGTCCATTTCTAGTTTTACAGCTTCCATATGTTAAACACATAAAATAAAAGATTTGTATTTAGGGACCACATAGGAGAGAGAACATAGAGCATTCGCCTCTTTAGTCCTGGGTGACCTACCTTAGTGCATATTTTCCAGTTTCATCATTTACCTGAAAATTTCAAGATTTTTCTTCAATGTTGAGTAATATTCCACTACCTATATGTACTAAATTTTATTAGCCATTTATTAGTTGATAGTTATCTAGATTGATTCCACTTCATAGTTATTGTGGATAGTGGCAATAAACTCGGATGAGCACATATCTCTGTAGTAAAGCCCTGTGGGCATGTGGCTGGATTACATGGTAATTAAAGTTCTTGATTTTGAAAAATCTCCAGACTGATTTCCAAACTGCTTGCACTATTTTCCAACTTTCTTTACTGTCTTCAAGTAGTAAAAATATTGCTTTATTGGTTCTCTCTACTATTGTATTTGCTTTCTATATTGTTTGCTTTTATATTAACTTCATTTTCGTAGATCTTACTGATTTTGAATACATATTAACGCATATGCTCAGGTCATCACCTACACTCTTTCATTGTTATTTATCCATACATTGAAGTCCAGGAACATTCTTTCAAGCACTGTTTTAGCTGCAACCCCAAATTAAGTTTTATTATCATTCAAATTTAAATGTCTTTTTTCCTTATATTTTACTTTCACACTCATGGACTAGAACTATTTTTTAATTTTAAAATGTGAGAACTCCAAGCTACTGTTTTACTACTGAGTTCCAGTTTCACATAATAGATGGTGTCAGTGTCCTGAAATGTATGAAATTTTGTAATATACCCCAAATTATGATTTTTTTCAAAAATAAATGTTTCATGTGTACTTGAAACGAACATTTATTCTTCAGTTGTTCCAGTGCTTAACTTTTATACATCAAAGGTTCTGAAAAATATCTACCCTGAAGGAGCAGAAATATGTATTTTTGAGAGTTCTGGACTGCAACCTATTTTCTTTCACAACTGACAAATTTCTTTTTAAAAAGCAAATGGAATATTAAAAGACTGGGTGATAGTTCAACTGTAAAATAAAAGAAAATTAAACACAAAAACCCAAAACAGTAAGTGGGTTTTGTTACATCTTGATTTGAGGAAAAGACTTGTTTTAAAACTTGCACTGAAAGGCATCTGGGTACATTAACTTCACTTGATAGATCTTAACATATATGATAGAGTGCATGATGTCCAGTGAGGTGGGTGATGGGGGGTGGAATGAAGGGTTTTGCTATCAAACTCAGTGCCTCTCACAGCCAACAATAGCCCTGTCACTGAACCACACTGTCATTTTCTGAAAAGTTTTTTTTTGAAGTAGGGTGTCCCTGTAGCCCCAGTTGGCCAGGAACATGTTATGTAGACCATGCTGGCCTTGATCTCACAGAGATCCTTGCCTCCAGAGGAAACACATCCACCACCATGCTGAGCCAATTTTTAATTTTATTAGATTTTTGTAAACTTAATACGGTATATTTTTGTTAGATTTAGAGCTCCTCCCCTAGCAACCCTCTTAAACTCTCCTGTCAGATTCTATGCACTCTGTCACATATATTAAGGCCCACCAAGTCAAATTTGTGTTCCCAAATATTCTTTGATGTGGGTCCTTCCACTGGAATCTGGTTAAACTATCTTCAGTCACACAGTTAAAGAAAACTGACTCTGCCTCTCCCAGTATGAGTTGCCCATAATTCCCCAGCTAAGGTGGAGGTTTCTTACACGCTTCCCCAAATCTGTGCTGGGATATGTCTGGCTTGAGCTTGCTTGGATCTTGTTTACACTGTCCCCGTTGCTGTGAGTTTGTATGAATAACTTCCTAGCATCTGGAGAACTGTTTTCTTTTGATTATTCTCAGGCTCTTACAATCTTCCCACCCCCTCTACTGCAATGATCTCTGAGCCTTGGTAGGAAGAGATTTGATAGAGGTATCCTACTCAGTGACAAGGACTCTGAAGTCTCTTATCTGCTGTATCATGGCCAGTTGTGGCATCCTGGGCTATTCGACATCTGTTGCATAAGTAAGCTCTACTGCTCAGAGTGCAGAGACATGTTTACATTCTTCCTCCACTGCCTCTGTTTCTCTATGTTCTCTGAGCCCTAAGGTTTCATCATAGACATGTCACTTAAGGCTGCGCACCTCACAGACACTTAACTCTCAGTTCTGGAACTCTGTAATGTCTCCATCTGTTCCAAAAAGAAATTCTTTTGTGGGTGGTGAGAGGCAAACTTGTCTAAAAATATAAGAATGTGAACTTAGAATACAGCAAGAAGCTACGCTGGTCTAGGTATATGAAAAAAGTAGGGTTGTCTCTATCTATGACCTGTCTAGCCACATGTACTTGGTTATGTTTACAGTACCATACATTAGTTCCCTCCTACCAAGTGGGCCTTACATCCAATGAGACAACTGTTGATGAGTACAACAGAGATTATTTACTGTGGTTCATAGACTTTCAGCTGGAAGGGATCATTGATTAGTTTTCTCCTTTGGCTGTTTGCAAACTTTCTTTGAAATACAAATAAATGGATTATGAATTACTAAGCATCAAAAAGATATACATTAAAGCACATTTTTTACTATTACATTCAAACTCCTATTTCTTACATTAAATGGCGAATATATCAATTTTGCTTTTGTCTTTTATAAATTGATAATCTGTGGATCTAAAGCAATCTGATACAGGAACACTCAGTGAACAGCACTGTCCTACATACCTTAAGTCTGATGCAGTTTTGTATTTTTATTTCTATTTCATTCTCATTGATACTCATATTCTGCCAGTTCCAGAAAGATGTGTTTAAAAATCTTCTAATTCAGGGCTGGAGACATGGCTCAGTAGTTAAGAGCACTAGGTGCTCTTGCAGAGGACGTGGGTTTGATTCTGAGCACCCACATGGCAGCTAACAACCGATTGTAATGCCAGTTCCAAGGGATCCGGTGCCCTTTTCTGACCTCTATGGACATTGCATAACAGGTGCACTTACATACATGCAGGCAATCCATTCATATATATAAAATAGAAATGATACATAAAATATTTTTTAAAGAGAGACTTTCTTGCCTCCCCCCCAGAACAAGGAGAAATATGACAATGATGAGGTCTCTCACCAACTATAAATTGGAGACAACTATTATAGAGGTAATCTCTTATAAAACCGGTAAAACTGCCTCCTTTAATTGACTAATAGACATAAGAACTGTGAAAAGGATTATTCTCTGTTCAGAACCAAATATAATTCTAAAGTCCTTAAACTATGCACTTAAGTAAAATGTATCAATACAGGAGCTCTGACATCAGTAATGGATTATTCTACCAGGGAGATGTTGGCCAAGGGATCTAAGGCCCCACAAAAGGTAAAGGCTCCTTGCCTCTAAACTGGGATACCTGCAAGAAGAGAGGCGATAAGGTATGAAATACACAAAGCATCAATAAAAAAATGTTTAAAAAATCTTTTAATTATTCAAGTGGTTAATTATTTAAATTTTGATTCTTATAGGAAAGTTAAATAAAGCTAATTTCTTACAATCTATGTTTATTTTAATTTACATTCTTTTAGTCCACATTTTACATATACACATATAGCTAAATTTGTAAATATATTTTCTATATCTTTTAAAGCATATAAATTCAAAAATTAATACAATATGTTACAATCTGTATTTTTAATTAATTATATTGTTTATATTTAAGGTTTACAACATAATTTTGTGTTACTATGTATTTTGTTAGTAAGATTGTTATAGTGAAGCAAATTAACATATCTGTTATCTAACATAATGTTTTTTTGACAAGAGCAGCAAAATTCTACTGCTTAATAAAAAGATGTATCATATCATGGTATTATGAAGTTCAGTCCTCATGTTTTGCGATGGTCTCTGAACTTGTACATCTGTTTAGCTTCTATGTAGCTTCTTTGTCTCCTGTCTCATGCCTCCTCATTTCTTGAGATAACTAACACTAAAAGTCCCATCCCACATAAGCTCAAGTCAGATCAGGCTTCAATGAATGAACCCGCATAGAAGGTCATTTGATGACACAAAACTGACTTTATGGTTATATATATGAACACAAATATAAGAGGGGGTTAGTGAAAAGGGGGTGTAGATGTCTGAGGTGATCTAAGGATGACCAAAATATATTGTAGGAATCATGTATACTTTGTTATGAGTAAATATGTTGCTATCAGGCATATGCTTTATCTTCTATAAGGTCTGATCTCTATTTTTTGTCTAGTGTTGCTTGCTTTGGATTATTTGTTCCCTCTTCTACTCTATTGTTTTTCAGGTCAATCACTGATAAAATATTTTATTACTTCTTCAGTGGTTATACCATAACTTACATTAACACATGAAAAATATTAACCCTCATCCACTATGATGTTTGTAACTTCACCTTTCTCCTAGGCCAGAAAGAACTCAGAATAATCCTCTGCTATATGATCGATTGTTCAATGTAATTCATATTCTCTCTTGTCTCTCTTCCTCTCTCACTCTCCTTTATTTCCTTCACTTGAAGAATGCTCTTCAGAACTTCATTTGTTATAGGTCATCGATAATCAGCTCTTAACTATTTTTGTGTGCAGTATACCTACATGTTTTAATACTACCGAAAGTCTTCATTTTTCTTCTAGCATTATGAAGATTGTGTGTGGCTATTGTTATCAAACTTCTATTGTTCTTGTTAAATTATCAGTTGTCTATCCAGATAAAGAACTTTTGTAGATGTATTTTCTTCAGCTTGATTATTTTGTTTGTTTTTTTAATTTTTTACTTACTTGCTTTTATTTTATGTTATGAGTGTTTTCCTTGCATATATATAAATAAAGAGTGGATAGAGAAAACGTGGTACATCTACACAATGGAGTTCTATGCAGCAGTAAAGAAAGACGACATCACAAGCTTTGCAGGAAAATGACTGGAGCTAGAGGACATCATGCTGAGTGAAGTAACACAGTCCCAGAAAAACAAACAAAGAATGTTATCCCTCATCTGTGGATGCTAGTGCCAACTACCCAGTTCAAAGAGCTGGAACCACCCCAAATGCCCCTCAACTGACAAGTGGATAGAGAAATGTGGTACGTCTACACAATTGAGTTCTATGCAGCAGTAAAGAAAGACGACATCACCAGCTTTGCAGGAAAATGGCTGGAGCTAGAGGACATCATGCTGAGTGAAGTAACACAGTCCCAGAAAAACAAGCGACGAATGGTATCCCTCATCTGTGCATGCTAGTGCCAATTACCTAGTTGTAAGTATTTCTTGTGTAGGGCCCCCTGAGCTTTTGTCCAAAGCAATTGGGCATAATGCATATTGGAAACAACAACAACACAACAACAACAACAACAACAACAACAGAAAGGACTGCATCAAAGAACTGACTGAAACAGTGAACTTCTGCTCAAAACAGTCAACTTCCTCATGGAGAATATTGAGAAAGACTGAGAAAGAGATGAAAAGCATGTTTGGCAGAATGCATGAGCTCTGGCGGGGTGGGGGAATGGGTGGGAACACGGGTCTAGATTTGGAAGTACTCAATTTTGATATAATATGTTGACTAAGACACTATATTGGCTTTATAATTTTATCTAATATTTTATAACAGAATAGTGGTTCTATATGTCCTTAAGTGAGTGGATCTGTATAGGAGTATATCATAACCAGTGATATAAAATCAGAATCTACAAGTTTATACTGTTAAAAGCAAGTGAATATGTTTATTTTATATTAAGAAGCCAAGCCAATAGATGAGCTCTGTTGTATGATTTCAATCCTACAGCTATGGAAACTGAAGCAATGTGGTGTATGGGGAGGTGAACTATCTTCCTCCTCTTCATAGTTCTAATGAGAAGTAAATTGAGGTTCTCAGCCCACTCTGACTTCAGAGTCCAGGGTCTTGACTGCTGCACTTAGTTACCCATTTCTGAGTCTGAACTTTCAGGCCTGACTGCCACATATCTCAGAAGTTACAACTGCATGATGAAACTAGGGACCCCATAGATACAATGACAAACTAAATCCTTTTTATCTTTCCCTGAAACATTCTCCCCTTACTGTTAGAGATGTTATAGATGAATCTTTGCATTCACATTTTTTTTCTTGGCTTGGATTTTGCTTTAGTTATTGGAGTTGCTGTGAATATAATTTTGTTTCATAGAGCACAATTAAACAAAACCTTCTTTTGAGAGGACCCAGTTTACAGAAAGCAAATGTGTACACTACATCTCCCTTTTCACTCAGAAAGAACAGAATCATTCAGCAGATCAGAGGACACAGTATTCTCAGTGGACCCTATCCACCTCCACTGTTCCCTGTCTCTCTCTTATTAGACTTTTCCTTTATAATTATAGGAAAATTTTGCTGGCACAGAAAGATTCAAAATAAAATTAGACTTGTTCAAAATAGGTTCACTCTTGAACTAGAGCAAATTAGATGTAGTCTGGATTTAATATACCATATGACTGCTTAGCTAGCTAAGACTTGGCTCAGATACAGCACAATAGCACCAAGACTTAAGAAAGTCTTTCAGTTTGACCACACAATCCTTATAACTTCAGTGGATATACACATGTCCCTTTTAATTCTACAACTTTGCCATGCCCAATAGTTTCTTCTCTGAAACAGTAAAATTTGAAGCCAAATACTTGAAACAATTAGTCATTAATTTGGTTTCTCTTCAATTTCATATGTTAAAAGTAAATCTATGAAGATCTGAAATCACAATTATGGACATTGGCTTTAACACAAATGAGTCATATGCGATGGGCAGGACCAGACTAAGAGCCTGTGAGGTAGTGAGTCACACAGGAATCTCCTAACCTCCCCTTCCTCCATTCCTCTTATTTAATGGATCAAATTTAAAAGAAGAAAAGACTTGTTAGTCACAGTAAAAAATAACAATTCAAACAGAAGCCACATGTCAAATAAAATGCCTCCAGTGAATATCCAATCTTAGCATGAGATGCACAAAATTGGAGTGCAGAGTGTTTCGTGTACTGAACTTTCATTCTGAACCTGAGTGTTGTATCCAGTAACAGCCTTGAGTGACACTTGTCCATCAAACTGATGTGCTTTCTTCAGCTCTCGAGGCAGAAGTGGATATAAGAGACCCAGAGGATGACTTCTGTTTCTTTTGTGTGTTTTTATCTCCTGAGAAGTTGCTCTCATAGACCGAGTAGGAATCCATATTGTGCAAGTGTTCTGTATCTGTAGAAACACCAATGTTCTGTGGTAATGAGGTGTTTTCGAGCTGCCACTCGCTAATGTTGCCTGCTCCTTGGAGGACAAACACTGAGTTAGGCCAAAGAACACATGCACGTGAAGAATTCAAACATGCTTTTAGACAACATCAGAGAATTGTGAATTAAATTTAAGTTGGTAATTATACCCCCTACACACATTAAAACTGACTACAAATCATTTGGTCGAAGCTTTTCTTGCTCCACTTGCTTGTGACTTGGTTTAGAACTCACAGCCCATCCATCCTCTGTTCTCCTAGCAGCGACTCCTTGGATTTCTATGTCCTACATACTTTCTGGCTGTGACTTCCTACTTGTCTGGGGTGTGCTTCACAACCCTGCTCTTCTAGAGTGTAGCACTGTGTTTCTCATGTTGCTCCTTCATAGACACTGATCCAAAGTCAAGTCTTTACTTCCCCACAGTATGTTCAGAGCAAAGCAGGCTTATACAGAAGACAGAAACAAGGTGTTTGTGGCATGTATGTGGTGGAATGACAGACATGTTAAGTTCAATACACGAATGTGATTTTTTCCCAAATTCTAAAACATCTCTCATCTAAAACGTCACTCCCACTAGGGATTTGGGGAGGCTTTCTTCTGCGACCTCTCTTCTTTCACCTCTCCTTGCCTCTCAAGCTTCATATCATCCCTCATAACTCCCTTTCTGTCACAGATGCCAAATAGTCAAAGAGTAATTTCTGTGTTTCTTATCTTATTCATAAGAGTAATTTCTCTGTTTCTTATCTTATTTATCTGTTTTCCATGTTATTTGTTTTTGGAATTTTTTATAATCAAAAGACCAAAATTTAATGATGCTGCTAAGTAACAAAATTTACCCTATTATTTCAGGTATGTCAATAAAAGACTCTGAAATAATTGTACATATATTTATATACATAAAAACACATGCCCTTCAACACACATACATATGTTTCCCTTGCAAAGCAACAAACATCTTTCAGATAGCTTATGCCTCACTCTAAAACACTGGAAACATTTATGAATAATTACATCCTTCTTTAGATAGAAGAATGAATAATGCAAATCCTGACTGTCAAAAGAGGAACAATTGATATCCTAAACAGAGAGATAAACTTCACTCATAAAAAGAGAAACAAAAACTTAAACCATAAGATGCTTTTAGTGGGGACTCAATTGGTAAAAATTGCTTGTTGCAAACCTGAACAACTGAATTTGATCTCTGGGATCCACATGTGTACACATACATACACATATGTGCACACACTATAAATGAAATGAAATTAGTTTGGTGAAAAGTGGCACCCTCATACAAGGCTGGAGAAAGTATGCATTGGTTTAACTTCTGTACAAAATAATCTGTCAACAATTATCAAAATTAAAAATGCTTATTTGCTTTGACCTTGTAAAATTAGCTTCTAGGGAAGCTAATTTTTTGTCTTTCAGATCTACTCACATGTAGGAGTAATTATGCATGTATGAGAAGATAGGCAATGCATTGCTATAAGCAAAAATGAAAAAGTAAGAGCCCAAATCTCTTCCAATAATGGAATTTCTGTTAAAGAAATTATGGTAAATTCAAATGATATAAAATTATCCAAGTATAAAAAGAGTTGACTTGAGGCTGCAAATCCCTAACACCCCTGGGAAATCCAGACTAGGCAGCATGTGGCTGTATGTACAGTGCTGGGGAGGTTGACACACATGGATGCCTGGGCCTTGCTGAGCATCCAGGAGAGGTGAGCTGCAGGTTCAGCAAGAGCCCGTGTTAAAACATGAGGTGAAGAGTGATTGAGAAGAAAGGACACCTGATATTGACCTCTCGCCTCCACCAGAGGTCACTGAACTTGTACACACATGCAGAGAGAGGGAGGAGGAAGAAGGGACAGAGGAGGAGGAAGAAGAGGAGGAGGAAGAGGAGGAGGAGGAAGAGGAGGAGGAGGAAGAGGAGGAGGAGGAGGAAGAGGGGGGTTAATACATGCACTGAAATGGAATTTTAGGTAGAGTTTTTAGGGAAAACAACACTCATAATTGAATCTATTGTTTGTGTGAAAGCTGTGTGTTCTGTAGCAGTGTGTGGCTGTTTACAGAATCTTGAATTAGAGAGAGCTAAGTGAACACATTGTTAAGTATCATGACCCCATGAAGCAGAGCTAGGAATCTCATATTTCACTATTTCAGGCTATTCAAATGTATCTATTTTTTTTAAATACCAATCATAGGGAGATAGTTTGGGCCTTGTAATAAGAGCTGTATGCTTACATATTTGGTATATTAGTTATTTTTGTTTTGAGAACATTTCATTGTTACTATAAATACATTTTTATGATTTCATTAGATTATTAAGCTTGTAATAATATATATATATATATATATATATAATATTACAAGCTTAATAATCAAATCTAGACCTGTGTTTCCCTCCCTATCCTCCCACCCCACCAGAGCTCATGTATTCTGCCAGACATGTTTTTCATCTTTTTCTCAGTCTTTCTCAAAATTCTCAATGTGGAAGTTGACTGTTTTGATCAGAAGTTCACCATTTCAGTCAGTTCTTTGACACAGTCTTTTCTGTTGTTGTTGTTGCTGATGTTCTTTCCAATATGCATCACTCCCAGCTACTTGGACAAAAGCTCAAAGGGCTGTGCAAGGAAATACTTATAACTAGGTAATTAGCACTAGCATCCACAATGAGGGATACCATTTGTCGTTTGTTTTTCTGGGATTGTGTTACTTCACTTAATATAATATCTTCTAACTCCATCCATTTACCTGGAAAGTTCATGATGCCATCTTTCTTTACTGCTGCATAGAACTCCATTGTGTAGATGGACCACATTTTTTCTATCCACTCATCAGTTGAGGGGCACTTGGGTTGGTTCCAGTTTTTTGCTATTGTGAACAGAGCTGCAATAAACATGGCTGCGCATGTATCTCTGCAGTAAGATGAGTCTTATGGGTATATACCCAGGAGTGGTATGTCTGGGTCAGGTGGTAAGCTCATTTTGAGTCTTCCAATGGTTCTCCACACTGCTTTCCATAGTGACTGTACAAGTTTACATTCCCACCAGCAGTGGATGAGTGTTCCCCTTTCCCCGCAACATCTCTAGCACTAGGTATCATTTGTTTTCTTGATCCTAGCCAGTCTTATTGGAGTAATACGATATCTTAAAGTGGTTTTCATTAGCATTTCCTTAATTATTACTGACGTTGAACATTTTTAAGATGTATCTCAGCCATCTCTAATTCCTCCCCTGTGAAGTCTCTGTTCAGCTCTTTGCTCCATTTTTGAGTGATTCATTTGTTTTCTTTCTTTATTTTTTTAGTAGTTTATATACTCTGGAAATCAATGCTTTGTCAGATGTATCTGCAGTGAAGGTTTCCTCCCACTCTGGGTTTTCTCTTCACTTCCTTGATTGTTTCTTTGGATGTACAGAAGCTTTTGAGTTTAATGAGGTCCCATTTGTCAATTGTTGATCTTATTTCTTGTGCAGCTGCTGTCTGATTTAAGAAGTTTATTCTTATGCCTATGTCTTGTAGGCTGCTGCCAACTTTTTCTCTATCGCCTTCAGAGTTTGGGGTTTCACGTTGAGGTCTTTGATCTATCTGCAGTTGACTTTTATACAGGGCAAGAGGTAGGGGTTTAACCTTATTCTTCTACAAGTGATGATCCAGTTTTACCAGCACCACTTGCTGACAATGTTGTCTTTTCTCCATTGTGTCTTCTTGGCCCCTTTTTCAAATATGAGGTGGCTGAAATTGTATGTGCTCAAGTTTGGGTCTTCAGTTTTGTTCCATTGGTCAACAGGTCTGTTTTTTTGCCAGTACCAAGCTGTTTTTTTTAATTATTATTATTTGTTTATTTTTAAGGGATTCTATAATATAAGAACACAGTTGTTTTCAGATAACATTGATGTTGCTCAGTTTGCCCTACAATTAGGCAATTGATGCATTTTGCAAGTATCTATGTCCAAATTTTCAACAACCCAAGGTTCCCATAGTCCAGTTGGAGAAGCTTGTATGCACAGGCATGTTGATCAATTAGGAGTCCAGACTATATTGCTGTAGTCTCATGATTCACCCCTATCTCTCCCCAGCCCTTACATTCTACCACACCTCCTCTTCTGCAATTTGTTCCCTGGGCTTTGGGAAAGAGGCACAAGTGGGTGAGAAGAAAACAGTCTACTTTCTTTGGAGTTGTCATTTTGGACTCTAGTCTGTTCAGGTTGTTTCCCTTCATGGACTGACAGCTTTTCCAGTGATACCTTTTTAGTCATACTAGCAAAGCCCAAGCAATTGAATGTACAGTCATTTAAGCAATACTAATTATTAAGTCAAGCTAAGCTGTGAGCATAGACACAGATGCTTGGATCCAAGCTGTTTTTATGACTATAGCCCTGTAGTATACTTTGAAGTCTGGTATAGAGATCCCCCTGTATTGCTCTTTTTGCTCAGGCTTGCTTTGGCTATTTGGGGTCTTTTGTATTTCCATATGAAATTAAGAAATTTTTTTTCCAAATCTGTGAAGAAACTCTTGGGGATTTTAATTGGGATCGTATTGAATCTGTATATTAGTTTGGGTAGAATGGACATTTTTACTATGTTAATTTTCCCAATCCATGAGCATGGGAGGTCTTTCCATCTTCTGATGTCTTCTTCAATTTCCTTCTTCAGGAGTTTAAAGTTTTTTTGGAGAGATCTTTGGTGTCTTTGGTTAGGTTTGTTCCTAGGTATCTTATTGTTTTTGAGGCTATTGTGAATGGTAAAGTCTCCTTGTATTCCTTCTTCAGTTGCTTTTATTTGGTGTAAAGAATGGCTACTGAGGCTATGGGGATAGTGCAGCTGTTAAAGGCTGAGGCTAAGAACCACAAAACAAAGAAAGGTTACTGATTTTCTAGGTTACTTTTGTATCCCACCACTTTACTGAATCTCTTAATCAATTCTAGGATCTTTCTGCTAGAGTTTGTAGCATCCCTAGGTAAACAATCATATCATCAAAAAGGGATAGCTTGACTTCCTCTTTCCCAATTAGTACTCCTTTAATTTCCTTTTCTTGCATTATTGCCCTAGCAAGTATTTCAAGCACTATATTGAAGAGGAATGGTGACAGGGGGCATCCTTGCCGAGTTCCTACCTTTAAGAGGAATGCTTCTGTCTCTTCTCCATTTGGGATGATGTTTGCTGTGGGTTTCCTGTACATGGCTTTGATTACATTGAGGAATGATCCCTCCAAACCAATTCCCTCTAGGACTTTAAGCATGAAGGGATGCTGGATTTTGTCAAAGTCTTTTTCTGTATCAATTGGATGATCATGTGGTTTTTGTCTTTCAGTCCATTTATGTGCTTTTTATGATATTTATTAATTTTCATATGTTGAACCATCTTTGGTATGAATCCAACTTGGTCATGATGGATATCTTTTTGATGTGGATCTGTATGCAGTTTGCAAGTATTTTGTTGAGAATTTTTGCATCTGTGTTCATTAAATAAAAGTCATACCATAATCTAACACTAAGCACTAAACAGAAAAGTTAGGCACAATAAAATTAATATCGGTAGAAATTGAAGCAGAACATGAGATTTTTTTTCCTTTGCACAGCATTTATTGTGATTGATGTAAATTTTATAAAAGAAATCCATTTAAGCACTAAACAATTTATGTGCCCAAGGATTAATATTAAAGAAAAGCTACTAACATTCAGAATAAAAACAGAATAGTTCTGACTATGCCTTTATATCATATTGACTCAAGGATATCAAGGAGTTCAAGGAAGGACTAGGGGGAAGCAGTCACTCATTTCATACAGACATGCTGGTCCTGAATGTGACTTAAGATCAAGAAGAAAGACTGGACACTAAATTATGCTCCTGAAGAATTAACATGTATATTTTCAGAAATATTACTAACATAGGAAAATTGGATGCCACTGAGATTTTCTGTTGTTATTCAAAGTTATAATTTTAGACTAAAGAGCTTCACTTGTGCATCATAAACAGAAGCCTGCATGCAGAAAGACTCTTTCCATGGGGGTCACTCCCGACATACTTGTGCACCTTTTGGGAAAAAAGATGTAAATCTTTGGAAATTTTTTACACTTTCTGTGCTCCTCTACTTGTCTCTTTAAGTAAAAAAACTAACTTCACTTGATTCATCTCCTTCACCTTGTATTTTCTTTTTTTTTTTATTGATGCTTTGTGTATTTAATACATCATTTTCCAATTCAGTTCAGGCATATTTCCCTTTCCCTTCCCCTCACCCCACCCCACCCCATCCCAGATCATGCATTCTTCCATAACTGTCCTGCATCTTTCTCTCAGTTTTTTTAATTTTTTAGCAATAAGTGATAATTTATGAGTAGAAGCATCCTTCATGTAAAACCAGTTTCCAGGCAGTTGTGCCCAAACCCACACAGCTTGTATTTTCTTAGCAGTTTGGGAACTTGTTCTACCTTCTGACCACATCTACTATTCCCTTGCTACCCCAAAAGTAAAGAATAGGCCTCCAAATCATTGTTATGTTGTGTTCAGAAAATCAAGAGCACACTATGCAACAATATGAATAAAATGAAAAGGCATTAGGAACAACTGTATCTCAGGCATATCTGGAGCACATGATGCCAGGAAGTATGGAAAGAGGAGAAAGGTGAGGTGAGTGGTATATGTGACATAGTTACTCCTTTTCAACTATTCATGGCCTGGTGTTTTAGTTACTAATCTTGTTGTGGCAAAATACTTGAAAAGCAGTTTAATGAAGGAAATATTTATTTTGGTTCACAGTTTGAGGATCCCATCTATCTGTGGGGAAGCTAGGGCTGTGAGATTGGGTGGGTGGTTACATTGTATCCACAAAAAAGAACCACAGAGAGATCAATGCTGCTGCTCTGCTCACTTTCTCTTTTTCCCCCAGGCCCAGGATGATACCACTCCCTCCTCAGGGTGGGTCTTCCCTCCACAGTTAAACAACTCTGGAAATACCCACAAAAACACACACACATCCACTGTCTCTTAGGTGAGTCTGCGTCCTGCCAAGGTGAAAGTAAAGCTTAATGTATCATGGTTGCAGTTCAGAGTTATTTGCATCAGGACTAGGTAACTTCCCCCCTGTAGGCTTCCATAACCACCTCCATGTATCCATGCCACAGGAGGTATTATCTGTTATACATTTACTTTTCTTACTCTCACTCTCTCAGAATATAAAGCACTACAGCTTCAGCTCTGGCTCAGCTGGCTCTGCTCCTGTACCTGGTTCCCAGTTCCCAGCTCCTGGCACTCTGCTGGCAAAGAACTACAAGAAGATAGGGATAAACTAAAAGAAGATAATGATAAACTTTGGAATGAATTCACAAATGATACTGAAATCCTGAAGAAAACTCAGGATGAAATGAAAAAGGAAACTGAACTCTCAACCACCCATGAGGAAAGGATGGGAGAAAGCCTTAGAAATAAACAAAACTAAAACTAATCAGAGGAGATGAAGAGGGTCACTACATTCTTATGAAAGGAACAATTAACCAAGAAGATGTCACAATAATGAATGTATACGCACCAAACTCTGGTGCACCAACTTCATAAGCACAATTCTACAAGAATTTAAGGCACAGATTAATTCCAACACTCTAATAGTAGGGGATTTCAATACCCCACTGTGTCCATTAGACAGGTCAACTGGACAAAGAATAAATAGAGATGTTGGGTTCCTTTGTGTCATGAAGTTCCTGCCTCCCAGGTCACCAGTCTCGAGGTATGTCAGTCATGCCCAGCCATGGTATGACTGGGGGAAGGCACAAGGAGGGAAGCAGAAGCAAGCAGAGGACATATGCTGGGAACCCAAATAGGTTCATTTGAACAGGTCTGAAGAAAGATCCAGGAGTTGTATCAGTAAACAAAACTCATTTATTGCAAAGGTTTCAAGTACTTATCTAGTTTTGTTGGGATTTTTGACCAGGAGGTGGGCATACCTATAGATCAAAGGAACAAAACTGAAGATCCAAACTTCAGTACATGCAATTTCAGCTACCTCATATTTGACATAGAGGCCAAGAAGACTCAATGGAGGAAAGACAGTATCTCCAGCAAATAATACTGGCAAAACTGGATCACCACTTGGAGAAGAATAAAAGTAAACCCCTACCTTTCACCCTGTACAAAGGACAACTCCAAGTAGATCAAAGACCTCAATGTGAAACCCAAAACTTTGAAAATGTTAGAAGAAAATTTTGGAAGTAACCTACAAGGTATAAGTGTAGGAAAAGACTTTTTAAATCAGCAGCTGCACAGGACATAAGGTCAATAATCAAAAACTGGGACCTCATTAAACTAAAAAGCTTCTGTACACTGAAAGAAACAGTCTAAGAAGTGAAAAGAGAAGCAACAGAATAGGAAGAAATCTTCACTAGTAATACATCTGACAGAGCATTAACGTCCAGATTATATGAATTACTCAAAAAAAAAAAAAAAAAAGAAAGAAAAGGAACAGGAAAACAAATGACCCAATCAAAAGATGGAATAAAGATCTGAACAGAGATTTCTCAAATGAAGAAGTAAAGATGGCTGGGAAACATCTTTAAAAGTGTTCAACATCACTAGTAATTAAGGAAATGCAAATTAAAACCACTTTAAAGTTTCATCTCAACCTGGTAAGACAACAAATGAAAACAAAGGATACCAAATGCTAGAGAGGTTGTGA
Source organism: Rhizomys pruinosus (assembly GCA_009823505.1). NCBI lineage: Eukaryota > Metazoa > Chordata > Mammalia > Rodentia > Spalacidae > Rhizomys > Rhizomys pruinosus. The sequence goes on along the minus strand of VZQC01002241.1, from coordinate 1,218,964 downwards.
GGAAAGAGGAACACTCATCCACTGCTGGTGGGAATGTAAATTCATACAACCACTATGGAAAGCAGTGTGGAGAACACTTAAAAGACTCAAAATGAGCCTACCACCTGACCCAGCCATACCACTCCTGGGTATATACCCACAAGACTCATCCTATCACAGAGATACATGTATATCCATGTTTATTACAGCTCTCTTCACAATAGTGAAGAGCTGGAAGCAACCTAAGTGCCCCTCAACCAATGAGTGGATAAAGAAAATGTGCTACATCTACACAATGAAGTTCTATGCAGCAGTAAAGAAAGACAACATCATGAAATTTGTAGGTAAATGGATGGAACTAGAAGCTGTTATGTTAAGTGAAGTAACACAGTCTCAGAAAAACAATGTATGTTATCCATCATTTGTTGATCCTAACAGTGAAGGTACTACCACATTTATTGATATTGTTATAGCTATAGCTTGAAGTATATTTCTCTATTTTACTAAGTTCTAAGATTTATGAAAAAGAATAAATCTCTTCTTTAAAAGTACATTAAAACATACATCAAATTGCTATGTAATTTAGGAACGTAAAGTTATATTTCTTTATACCTACACATGCAACTTTATTGTTAAAATATGAATCTGAAACATGTTTCAGATATATAGCTTATTTTCAGACTTTGTAATTTTGGTACATGTGTGGAAGTGAATATGTGCATATTTTGGAGTAATATAAAATTAAAGGGAACCACAACAACAAAAGACTTGTTCAAAGAACTGACCAAAATAGTAAACTTTGGCATCAAAAAAAGTTTAAGAAGACCAAGAAAAAGATGTTTTTTAACATGTATGGAAGAATGCATGAGTTCATGGATGGGAGAATGGGTCTAAATTTGATTAGAAAATGTACGAAATGCACAAAATCTCAAGAAAAATTAGATTCAGATGTATACAGGCACAAATACAGACACATCAGACATGGTATGTCTGTCATTTTCATATTTCATCTGAAAGGTAAAAGCTCTTTGTATGTCAGCTAAGAATGAACATAATTTTTTAATGATGCACCCTAGGACAATAGAACCACTATCATGATTGGAAAAATTCTATTAGATCACAGTATCAGTAACATTAGTCATTTCTAGGGCCAGAATTATAGTTGTCTCTGAGATTCTTAGGTAAGAAAGCATTGTAGGGGGCTCGAGAGATGGCCTAGCGGTTAAGAGCACCGACCGCTCTTACAGAGGACCCAGGTTCGATCCCCACCACCCACATGGCGGCCGAGAACCGTCTGAAACTCCAATTCCAGGAGAACTCCAGTTCCAGGGGAATCCAACACCCTCTTCTGACCTCCGCGGCATTGCACGACACAGGTGCACAAACTTTCATGCAGACAGTACATTCATACACATACAGAAATAAATAAAATTAAAAAAAAGAAAGCATTGTAAATAACCCATGAGTAAATGGGGTGTGTGCTGCCCCTCTGTTGGAGTCTTCCAGTGAAACCCAAATCAAAAGAAAATAGTTTTATTCTACTACTTGATGTAGTTCTTTAGTCATCCATAGTCTGAATAAAAATTATGTTGTAATTAGAGTGGGAAGATCATCATACAGATTGTAATAGATTTATAAATTTTTCCACAAGCTAGAATGACCCAGGAAGAGTCTCAGGGAGAGATTCTCTACTTTATAATCCCTGTGGGTATGTCTGTGGGGGATTATCTTAAGTTAGTAAAGGAGGGAAGATCTAGACCACTGTGGACAGCATTATTCCATAAGAAAGAAGCCATGGACTGTAAAGTGTAGAAATCAAGCCCAGGAAACATGCAATTAGGAGAGCATGCATGCACTGATTTCTCCCTGCCATCGAATATGGGCGTGATGCAATTAGCTGTTTGAAATGCCTGCTTTGAATTCCCCACAATGATGCAATCCAATCTAAAATTATGAGCTAAAATACACCTTTTCTCTGCAAAAATAAATAAATAAATAAATAAATAAATAAATAAATAAATAATAAAAAAGCATATCCCAACCTAGTTGAATTCTTGACATGTAGTGGTGATGTGAAACTGTGATTAGGTGACTGAATGAACAAGGCTCAATGCTTCACACTGTCCATTGGAAATCAGTATCCCACAGTAAGCCCATATCCCACTTAAATGCCTGAATACTCTTGGCAATAAGGAACTCAGGGGGAATACAACCTCTTCACCCACTGACAGCGGCACACTGGTCAGGACTTTACTCAGGAAAACATCTGTTCATGCTTACAGAAGGGTATTTTGATTGTAAGATCTTTTCCTTGAATGAAGTCCAACTGTTCTGTGCAGTGACCTGTCAGTAATACGTGGTTTCCTGCTAGAAGAGTTACTTCCAAGACAAGGAAGAAAGGATAAATGGGCACCTTTTTCCTCTTTTCTTCCCTCTTTCCCTCCCTCCTTCCCTTTCTTCCTCCTTTCCTTCCTTCAAGTGGCCGTTCAAATTCATACCTGTATAATCACAAATACACACAAATTTATAGCTTCTGATTAGAGAGGAGTAAGACAGGTCTAAGCAGGCTGTACTTCACAGATAATAAAGGTGTACTAGTAGTTATGTTAAACAATCACTCATTACCTGTCCCATTAAGTGCTTAGGCATTTTCTTTTATTTTCTTTTTTTTTTTTTGTCTTGAGTTATAATGATGGTCTTATCCATGATAGAAAAGATTATAACCTAGATGTATCTGATACACCGTCCAGGAGACTTCTATCCTTAGATTGTCCTACTGATATAAAGTTAGAGAAGTGTTGTAGGCTCATAAACATTTTGAGCATCTTCCACTTCACTGGAACCAAGGAAAGGGAAAGGCTAAGTTGGCAACTGTAATAGAAATTATTTGGTCTTAAGGGATGATTCACTCCTCAAGAGAAAAGGAATTAGCCTCAGGCCTGCCTGACTGGGGGAGGTTTATTGACACTGCTCACTGGAGGAAGGACTAGAAAGGACACAGGAGGGTGTCTGGCTCCTCATTTTCTAGGGCAGCTAAAACCTGTAAATGTGGTGCTGATAATAAGATGATATACTGTCAAACAGTGATGTGTGTGGCTTTCCTCTCCTCCCCTACCCCAGCTATTAAAGCTGTATTCAGTGGGAGACACATAGTAATTTGTTGAAAATCAGGATTTGCTAAGAAACTCTCACAAAACCCCTAAAGCCCATTCTATTAACAGAATGACAAGAAAATAAGTGTTTTTGACAAGGGGATGTTCCTATGCTGGGAAGATGGTTGCAGCATCGACAATTATTCAAGAATCAAATGTATTTGAACACATTGTCTCTGATATTTAATAAATATTATAGTGCGGCTGTTTGTGGCTAATAAAACCCAGGTTGCATTGCACGTCCTGTCTGCTCTGCACAGCCTCCCCGGGCTTCCCGTACAGTGCATTAAGAAGCTGCAATCCAGATCAGGATGGCCAGCTGCAGAACTTAAATAATTCATTTATGCACAATGACTTACAGACTACTTTTACAAATGTTGTAATGAGACAAGCTGCAAAATGTTTTACATGGAGAAGGCGGCTCTCGAATCACCGAAAGAAAGCCTCAGTCACATGCCTGATTTCCTTGGGACTTCAAAAGAAGCAACAAGAAAAGTACCCAAGACTCCCAGGTCTCCTTGGAAAACATGTGCTAAATTTGCAAACCCATGAACTGTGCCCAGTAGATGCCGTTTCAGTACTTCCAGTAGCTAGAATTAAGGTCCTGCCACACTTGATTCCTGAGTCACTTTGTAAAATTTCTATAAATTTAATCCAAATCCCAAAAGCATATTTGAGGGGAAAGTATATATGAATTAATAACTGGGCAAAACTCCAATTAATATGCAAAACTTAAGAACTGTGAGCTCCGAAACTGTTTAGATGGTAAAAAGTATTAGAATGCAAGAACAACTTGAGGGAGTGTGGAGGGGACCAAGGAACAAATAAGCAATCAGCAAAAGAATGTGGGAAGTTGAGACACGTGAAGAACGTTTATAAGTTCAATATCTTTGGAAAGTGGGTCCTGGGTTTGGGGTCAGGCAGAGTCGCCATAGGCTGGTCCTGCGCAGGGAGCAGCCCGCCACTGCTGCAGGCAGGTAAAAACTTAGGGCATTGACCCACGGTGCAGGACAATTGATTTGCTGAGTTGTGGCAGAGGGGCCTAGATCTGACTCCTAAATCCCGCCAGAGCATGGCTGCCCAGCTGGGTGCCCCCCCACCCCCCCCACCCCCCGGTAGTCACAACTGGGTCCTGGGTTTGGGGTCAGGCAGAATCGCCATAGGCTGGTCCTGCGCAGGGAGCAGCCCGCCACTGCTTCAGGCAGGTACCTGGACGCGGTCTAAGTCAGGAATAAACAACCCCCCCACCCCCCACCCAACCCCACCCCCACCCAC
>VZQC01002241.1:1135170-1202324 GCA_009823505.1 Rhizomys pruinosus | reverse complement strand
TTTGCTTCTCATCCACCTGTGCCCCCTTTCTAAGCCTAGGGAGCAACCTGCAGAAGAGGGGGCGTGGTAGAATGTAAGGGCTGCGATTGGGGTGAATAGTGAAACTACAACAATATAGACTGGGCACTCATTTGATCAACTTGATTGAACATACAAGCCCCCCCTGCTGGATGTTGGGACCCATGAGCTGTGTGGGTTTGGGCACAACTGCTTGCAAATTGGTCTTACATGAAGGATGCTTGTACTCACAAATTATCACTTATTGTTAAAAAATGAAAACAAAACAAAACAAAACAGAAAGATGCAGAAAAGTTATGGCAGAATGCATGATCTGGGATGGGTAGGGGTGGGGTGGGGGGAAGGGAAGGGGATATATGCCTGAACTGAATTGGAAAATGATGTATGAAATACACAAATCATCAATAAAAAAAGGTAAAAAAATAATAAGTTCAATATCTTTAAAAAGCAGCACCATTAATCAGTGAGAAAGTGTACTGTTTGAAATAAAAAAAGATTCAGCATTATACCTGACTCGATATTAATACAATATTACATGTATAGATTTATCTGATAGAAGCAGCAAAAGTAAATTCTGAGAGGAAGACCAAGTCACCATTTCTATGATCTTTGAGCACAATACGATGACCACAGTTAAGGACCTCATTAGCGTTTATTTCTCAGAAATATAAAAATGAACATTCGTACATTTTAAAATCTATTAAAAAGATTAAAAGGTAATCGACTTAGAAAACATATTTTTAAATCTAAACAGCGGGAAGCTCATATTCTGGGAAAGTCATAATCTAAATGAGTCACTTTTGAAGCCCTGACAAATAAACAAATAAACAAGCCCAGAGGCCTTATGAAGGAGAGCTCTCATGTGTGCCAACAAGGAAAATTGCTCACAAATGACTGCTAGAGCACACCCTCGTATGAAAGGCCTCACAGCCTTTCATGGAAACTTTCTTTGACATTGGCCCAACAACTGTGTGTTTGCCATGAGCATGGACTAGCATGGGCCAAGTCCAAAGGAATCCAGGACACAAATATTATAATACAATCCAGTTTTATTAATTCCCACACAGGTTAATTCTATAATTCTAATTCTGTCCTGTCCTAGCCTATCTCCCCAAGGCCACTCACCTACATGGCATTCTCTTAGCCTCTTGGAACACCTAAGAAGTTCCAGTTGATTGGCTGAAAGATCTCTTTCAGACCCAGGACTGTGGCAGCTCAGGCTGGTGGTCTGGGCAACAGCAGTGGCCAGCAGGGTCAGCATTCACTTCAGGTGAACTGGTGTCACAGGGGCAGCATGTCTGGGTGTTGTCAGCTGAGAGGTTCCCAGTGGCATCTCACAGCAGGTCCCCTGAGAGGGACTGAGAGCAAAGTCATTTTACACTTCCCAGCTTAAATAGGCCACACCTGGGTCTCAGGTGCTAATCTCAGGCTTGTGCTTAGGGCCCCCCCTGCATAGCAGGGGATTATCTTTCCTGTCTTGGGTCCTGTCTCAGTCAAGGCGGGGGAACCAAGACTGGTTATCAGGTCCTTGTGTCCATGCAGCCTCTGGCCACCTAATCAATTGAGTATGGGTCAGTCTTTTGGCCCCTCTGTGGTGGCCTGCTGGGTGCTTATCTCTAAAGCAGCCCTGAGCTGGAGCAGGCCTCTTGCTGAGCTAAGTTCAACATTTGCTAATTTCTTTAAGGTTACAGCCTTTCACACATTATGTACTGTTTGTTTAATCATAACTACTTATAATTCACACAACTTCCATATGTTAAGTATGCTCCTAATAGCATTTAACCTTGGACCAGCATTGCTGAGGATCTCTGTACCTGTGAGAGCTTCACTGTGCCTCACCCACCAGGAAACTGCCACTCCTCTCATCCTCACTGCAGTGCTTTGCTATTCCTAAGTAAATATCCTATCCTTTGAGAGAATGTTTGTGAATTTACATAGAGTTCTTCCATTTCAAAAAGAATCAATGTTTTTAAATATGGGTAGAGAATATGGTTAGACATGACAAAATATGAGATATATAAAATAACAAGATGTTCTTTGTAGCATTTGTTTGTTTTTGTTTGTCATAATAGCAAAGATAGCAAGATTATTAACTGCTAACACTGATGAAATTATACAAAAGCATCATACTTCAATGTGTGAGATAGTTCAAGATTTTTCTGCAGGAAAAATTTCAAATGATTACGTGCTTCATAATATTTAAACAGTATCTTTCAAACAATAAATCAGTCTTCAAGGGATTTATATAAGGAAACAATCAGGGTAATTTGCAAATATGTTCTATATAAAGTTTATCACAAAGTAATAAATGTAAAACCTGAAGGCAAATAAAATTTCTGAAAACTAGGTATTTACATATTTTATAATATTATGTATCTATTAATAAATTCTGGATAAAATATTAACAGAAGTAAATATGCATATGTCAGGCTGAGACACATCTAATACACAAGAACACAGGAAGAACAGAGAGCATTAAGGAAAGTTACGCAAGGACCTGATTCCAAAACAACTCTGCCAGAGCTATATGACCATTGGACAGAGTAGTTTGCAAGTGGAAAAAATCACTAGAGATTCCTAAGTTACTAGGACGTTAAAAAGCATTTTCAACCCATATGTCCTTACTAACAAACATTCAAAGTACATGAGAAAAAGATGAAAGAGAATATATTATAAATCAGTTACCTGGTGATTACTTATCAAATACCAAGACATAAAAAAGTAGGCTGAGGATGTCAATTGGTGGGTGGTTCCTGCTTTGACAAGACCCTCAATTCTATTCCAAGAGCCAGGAACAACAAAGAAAGAATATAGATATAGGAAACACACCGACCTACGAGAACCAACATGATCATGTGACAGAAGACAGAACAGAGAAAGTCAGGGCTAAGAACTCTGGCAGCAAAATTTCCTATATATGAGGAGAAATTGAACTAGTTTCCTAATTCACATGATAGGCAGAAATATTTCAAATATATTAAAGACATGAAAACAAAAATGAAATTAAACCTGTATAAAATACTCCCTTATATGACACCACCTTGCCTTTCATACTCACCACCCTTCACTGCACTAGACAACTTCACTTTCATTTCACATAATTTTAAATACCTCTATTAAAATCCAGGAACCACAAATCATAGGGAAGACATGATATTTGTGCTTCTGAGACTGGCTCAATCTGCCTGGTTAGCCTAGGTTGTATCCATTTTCCTGCAAATTACATACTTCTTTTCTTTTTTCTGCCTAGAAAACAAACAAAAAAACTGCCCTGATGTAAACTACAGTTTCTTCATCCATTCTCCTGTTGTTAGATACTTAGGTTGGTTTTATAAGTTAGCTATCCTGATGTGGAAGTATTTCTGTGACTTTGGGCAACTATCTTGATTTGAGAAATATTCTTCTAAGACTTTATTAAAAATATTTTCTGTGTATTTGGCCAGGATTTTTTTCTCCTTTGTCTAAGACTATAATTTGTAAATCTGGTCTTCTCACAGTGTCCTGAATAACCTGTATGTTCAGTTCATGGAGATTTTAATTTATCATTTTCTGATCTCAGTGATCCAATTCCTGTACCCTGCCCTCAAGCACAGATATTCGGTCTTCCACTTGCTCTATTCTATTAGTGACGCTTTCCACTAACCTTTTTTTTTAATGGTAATCATTTTTATTGAATTTTTGCAAATTTCATACACTATATTTTGATCATATGGAGACCCCTTACCTTGTCTGAACCCCTATTATAACCTTCCTCCCTCTGTCCTTTCCAGAGTTCATGTCTTCTCTTACAAGGTAAAACTGCCCCAAATGTCCTTCAGTGTGCATCCATCCGCTGGAGCCTTGTTAACCTATCTAGTTCGTGCTCTTACAGAGGGCCAGCTCTCTCTCTCTCTCTCTCTCTCTCTCTCTCTCTCTCTCTCTCTCTCTCTCTTTCTCTCTCTCTCTCCCAGTTGCCAGCAGCACTCAGGTGAGGTTCCGGCTTCTCCACAGCTTCCCTACTTTCTATTTTGCCTGTCTTGAGCGTACATGACTTTTGTGCATTAGACTTACTGAATTTTTCATTTCAAGTTTCATTATTTCCATTTGGGTTTTCTCTGGCAATTTTATCTCCTGCCCCTCATCGTCTTCCCGCTTCCCACTCCTATCTGTCTGTGTATCACCGGCCTTTATCCTGACATTCATTCATGTCCCCTTTGAATCTATTTACACTTGTTCTGGGAATTCCTTCTTGCCTTGAAATGTCTCATTTAGCAAACCGCACGATGGATGGGTTGGTACAATCTTCAGCTCCAGTTCAAACATATTGTTCTACAGTACTTGCAGCGGCTGTGATAAAAACACTGACCAAAATCAACTTGGGGAGATAAGGGCTTATTTGCTTCACAGCACAGTTCATCATCAAGGGAAGCCAAGGCAGGAACTCAGGCAGGCAGGAGCACTGACCACTGAGGAGTGCTGCTCTCTGGCTTGAGTTCAGCCTGCTTTCTTTTTTTTTTTTTTTAGTTGTTCATTTGATTTTTATTTTTTTTTTATTGATGCTTTGTGTATTTCATATATCATTTTCCAATTCAGTTCAGGCATATATCCCTTTCCCTTCCCCCTACCCCACCCCTACCCATCCCAGATCATGCATTCTGCCATAACTTTTCTGCAACTTTCTCTGTTTTTTTTTTGTTTTGTTTTCATTTTTTAACAATAAGTGATAATTTGTGAGTACAAGCATCCTTCATGTAAGACCAATTTGCAAGCAGTTGTGCCCAAACCCACACAGCTCATGGGTCCCACCATCCAGCAGGGGGGACTTCTATGTTCAATCAAGTTGATCAAATGAGTGTCCAGTCCATATTGTTGTAGTTTCACCATTAACCCCAATCGCAGCCCTTATATTCTACCATGCCCCCTCTTCCACAGATTGTTCCCTAGGCTTAGAAAAGGGGCACAGGTGGATGAGAAGCAAAACAGTCTACTTTCTATGGAGCTGTTGTCTTGGTCTCTAGTCAATTCTGGCTGTTTTCTTTCATGGGCTGACAGCTTGTCCAGGCAGAACCTTTCGATCCTACTAATGAAGCACACACAATTAGATATATAGGTATTTAAACAGTATAATATATAGCCTTTTGATCCTACTAATGAAGCACATGCAATTAGATATATAGGTATTTAAACAATACTAATTGTTATGGTAGGTTACTTTGGTATAGACACAGATGTTTGGATGTTATGTTAATCCATTAATTACATTTTCTTTTGTTAAGTATGACAGGGTCTTCCTGTGGTATATAACATCTCCTAACCATTAGAGGATGTAAGCTTTTGGCATCAGCCATGGGTTATTCCTCCAAGGAGAGAGCTAATAGCCAATTAGATTTGGGATATACAGATATATGGCTGCCACTGCTGCACAGTATTTCCAGGCAGGTGAGGTGTAGCTGGTGCTGACGTAGGAGTCTTGCTTGACTCAAGGAGACCTATATTTGCTTTATTGGTTTAGTGGCCTTTGGTAACACTCTTTGGCATTCCAGGGACCATCTGTGTACTTGCAAGTGCGGTCTCCATACATCTTTCCCATGTTTACATCAGGTCTTCGACAGCAAGGCCTTAAACCTGCTTTCTTATCATTCACAAGATGGGCCCACATTGGGATAGGCCCTCTCACATCATTCAACAATCAAGAAAATGCCCCCTGGGCATGAATACAGGCCACTCCAATGGTGGAGAGTCCTCTTTTGAGATTCGCTCTACCCAGGAGTGTCAAGTTCACAAACAAAGCTATCCACACATCCAAATAATCAGATCTGAGGTGTGTGTTACTGCAATGATGTTTAAACAAATTACCTTTTGGGTAAGTTTCTGGCACTAGTGCTCTGCCATTTCACAGAGCCTGTAAGGATCCCTTCTACCTTGGCTGAAGAGCACCCTCTCCTCCCCCAAGAACTCCCTGAACTCATCTCCAGCCCTTTGTTATTCATTCCCACTTCTTTCTCTTTAGCTTGGGGGCACTATGGCCTGTGTGTGTGTGGGGGGGGGGACCCAGAGCTCTGGCTGGTAATTCCTACTGAGAACAGTGGGAGCCACAGCAGAGAAACTGCCTGAGCTGTACAATGCCCCACCTCAGCCCCAAGCTTCACAGCCTGCTGTGATCTCCAGCCTCTAGAGAGGGCCCCTGTTCCATTGCCTCAGCTCCTTTTTGGCTTCTCATGGGTACTGTGGATGGTGTAAGCCATTTCTACCAGTTGTCACTGAACTCATATAGAACCCCATCCCTCCGAATCTTTAGTTCTGAGTGTCCTTTTCACAAGGTGTCCTTGTGAAATGGAGGAAGAAGCAAAGGGCCTTCAGGATAATGGAGGCTTTCTCACCTGAGGTGAGCATAACTCCCAGGACTGGGCTCCTGTAAAATCCACAGCCACCAAAGCCATCCCAGGCCAGTTCCGTCCATGTCTTTTGTCTCTCAGACTTAAAGGATGAATTTCACAGACATTTATGAAGGAGTTTACAAAAGAGTTTTATTGTAGGTGAGAGCTCAAGGGAAAAAAGGAAGCACAGCTCCCCCAGGGCTGTAACAGGGTCCAACAAGGGTTCACAGTGCGCATCTCTATTAACCCACAGAAGAAGAATGTACAGACTGGCAGGTCAGTCTAGCTGACTCTCTATCCCAGTGTCTGGACTGGAGTTTTGAACATAACTTCAAGGACCAATAAAATATCTGATCACATGCAGCTTCCAGGCAACTGTGCTCATTAAGTTTCTGGGCAAAAGGAGAAGAAAGATAAAAACAAGAAACTGGAGTAGGAACCAGTGTCCTTCAACACTTCTAGTATTTCTGGCCCCCAACCAGGACAAAGCTGCTTCTACAACTGAGGTTATCCCAGCTTCTGCCCGCTGTGCTGTGCTGTTCTTATCACTTACCCATTTGACTTTTCCTACCACAGTGGTGTGTGTGAGTGTGAGTGTGTGTGTGTGTGTGTGTGTGTGTGTGTGTGTGTGTGTGTCTCCCTGGTGGTTACTCTGACCTCCATTGGAGCCACTTGGTGAGGTGCTGGTTCATGATCATGGTCCTTCTTACCTGCTTCCCATGGGAATCTCATATGATTTGATAAATTTATTTATAGCTGTTGCTTCTTGCAGGAAGAGAGATAGTTGTGTATTAATCTGACTGGTTTCTTTCACCAAGTCATACAAACGTGGCTTCTAATCTGTCATCTGACCTAGAAGTCTTTCAAGCTGTCTTTGAGGATTCTCTCTAGCTTGAGTAGTTGGCCAGTACACAAAGCAGTAATCACTATTAGAATATAGAAAATGTAAGAATTTGAGAAAAATATGAATTACATTTTAGACAAGGGATGTCTGTTAGAAATATTTAGAAGGCACTTGGGTTTATAACCTTCAATGTAGGAGAGAGGTACAGAGATGGAAACACAAATGTATAATTTGTCCACATGTGGAAAGTTAAATTACATTACTAAGCAATGTAGAGGCTTTCATACCAGGATATTCTTGAGATAAAGTAGCAGAGAACATGGGAGAAAAACAGAAGAATTGGCCACGAAATGTGATAGGGAAAGAGACGTGGGGAAAAAGAAGAAGCAAAGAACCCAGCCCTTTACAAAGGGGCTGTTTCTGCGCCGATAAATGAAAAAACAAAGGCTCCCGTCTTTTTCCAAAACAGGATGTAAAGATGTGCAAGAAAGGGAGAAATGCTTGGCCTTCAAATCCTCCTACAGATCCCAAAGCTATAACTACACAGGAACTGCAAGGTAGAGCAGCCTTCATTTTTTTAAACAAGAAACAGTTCCCAGACAAGAAAAGGTTTTGGATTTGGCTTTGAAATAAAATTCATGGAATTAGATAAGGACCATTCTTTTGTCCCCTGATCTGGGATATCTGGATTCCCCTGCTTTCACATTTTGCTTTTGATGACAGTGTGACAAAGGTCTATTTTGTGCACCCCTTACTTATACTGTCTTCCTCTGAGCTTGACAAGAATAGATGGGAAGGTTAGTGGGGCTCCACTCATCCAACAGTGGAAACGAACCAGGCATTAGATCTATTTCAGTTCAGCTTGCTTTGCTGTACTGGGGCCGGCATAATGAATATTACAGAAAGCAAGTATAGCTGTGCTAGTTTCTTCTGTCATTAAAGAGAAAAATATCTGACAGAAGCCACTTAAGAGAAGATATTTATGTTTGTTTTGTTTCTGGTGCTGAAGACCCAAACCCAAGGCCTGGAACTTGCTAGAAGAGCCCTCTGCCAAGAACTGAAGCCCGACCTTGGGAGGAAATGTTTATTCTGGCCCAGGGTTTTAGAACATCAGAGGGGAAAAGAACATGGTGAAGGGATCTAGCTAAGGTGACAGGGGCACAAGATGGTCTCATTCACTTGCCAGCACACAGGAAGTGGAGAGCAGACAAGACCCAGAGGACAGGCAGACCCTTCAAAGCATGCCCTTGTGACTTGCTTCTGCCTGCCAGGCCTTATCTCTTCAAGACTCCCCAAGGCAGGGAGCACAGGAGAAAGACAGAAGGATCCAGCCTTCAGAAGAGTGTGGCAGGCTGGGGCCTAAGCATTCAAAGCATGAGACTGTGGGAGCCTTTTCTAATTGAAGCAATATCAGTGGCTTACTCATTAAAAGATATTTTGTCATAATCTGGGAGGATCGGAGGTCCATAATCAAACTGTTAAAGTCAGTTTCTGGTAGGATCCTCCCTCGTAGAGAAGATTGACTTCTTGCATCATGAATTCAGGGAATACTTTCTGTGGCTCTCAGAGCAGAGATGGTAAAAGAGGGAGAATGCCAGAAAGGAGAGAGAAAGAGAGAGAGAGAGAGAGAGAGAGAGAGAGAGAGAGAGAGAGAGAACCATTCAGCTCACATGGCTTCTCTTCTTACAGAGAAATGAATTCTTTATGACAAAGATCCCATCCCATGACCTCACTTAATATCAAGTACTTCTTTTTTTTTTTTTTTGTCTTTTTGAGACAGGGTCTCCCTGTAGCCCCAGCTGTCCTGGAACTCGCTCTGTAGACCAGGCTGGCATTAAACTCACAAAGATCCACCTGCCTCTGCTTCCCAAGTGCTAGGTTTAAAGGCGTGCGCCACTTCTTACAGGCTCCAAATTCAATCCCATCACATTGAGGGAAAGGCATATGAATTTAGGCGAGACAGAAATTTGCTCAAGAAAAATAAATTTGCTCAAGAAAAATCTTTTTCTTATCTGAAAATTTTGAGTCAGTTTAATCCAGAACCTACTGGTTGTGAGCCTGAGTGCCTTTAAAATGTTGTAAAGTGTTCTGAAGAGCCTCATGCAGACTAATGTTGCTGTTTGAAGTAATTCTTTCTTTAACATTTGAGAAAAATGGTCTTTGTAAAGTTTCAGATTATAATACCCCACTTTTTCAGTTAATGTGAATAAACATGTATTATTTACCAATGTCAATAATTAAATCATGCTCTAAACTTATACAGGGCCAAACATTTTTGAATCGCAATGAATCCTAAGTATTAACATGGAATATTTTAAGCATTATTTAAAGTACTTACATGGAATATTTTATTTTAATTTTATTTATTTCTTTATGTGTATGAATGTACTGTCTGCATGCAAGTTTGTGCACCCATGTCGTGCAATGCCACGGAGGTTAGAAGAGGGTGTCGGATTCCCCTGGAACTGGAGTTCTCCTGGAATTGGAGTTTCAGACGGTTCTCGGCCGCCATGTGGGTGCTAGGGATCGACCTGGGTCCTCTGTAAGAGCGGTCGGTGCTCTTAACTGCTAGGCCATCTCTCCAGCCCCATAGAATATTTTAAGCAGTATAACAGGGTGCATTTAAACACTTCATCCTAAACTATAAAATCACATAAAAATTGAGAATGTCAGACTGTGAAGAGTTTTCTGAACATGATCACACAGCTTATGGATTAGTCTCTGAGAAGATTGTAGAAACCATATTAACTGTGAGTATTCTGTCATGTGGGATGGTGGAATGTACCAGACCAATGGGGTCCACAGCCACACCATGGCCTTGTCTCTTGAATTTTATCTCTATGTAACCCCTTAGCATTAGTAATTAACTGCAGGAAAAGGAAATGCATGAAAAGCTGAAAGACACACATGGTTACAGAAGCACTGGAGAGGTGAGCATCACATTTCTTATTTGTACTTTAACAACAAAGACTAAAATACAAGTTGGAAATGGATTCTTTCTGCATTTCCAGGCAGCACCCAAGATTGTACTAGTGTCCTTTTGAACATGAAAAAGGTAGGAATGGATTCATAGGTGCTGGTCCAAGGACTGATGGAGTCAGCAGAAGCAGCCAGGGGAAGGTGTTGAAGTCCTTGCTGGTGCTTTGGAAATTTCTGCAGTAACTTCCTACAAAATAAATCATTCATTCCTTCTTAGAGGGAGGAGAGAGAGCCTCCTAAAGACTCGGAAGTTTCAAGTCCCAGAAAGCTCGATCTTAAGTCATCAACCCCTTCCTCAAGTTGATAAGGGCAGCAACATTGCGGAGACGACAGGCTTTGTCCTGGGCTGAACTGTTTGCAAGTTATGCAGAGTTTTCCAGAGCTGAGCTTTCCCTCCTAAGTCCTCACCATGCTGGGTGGTCCTTTGGTGATGCTGCTGACTTAGGGCCATCAGCTTTGGAACTCTTAACCTATGCTCCCTAAGGAAGCCCAATACATTCATTGGTTAGCCCAATTGTACTTGAGAACTGGTTATTTTGCTTGTCCCTGGTGCCCTATATGGAGTGAGTAGATGTTTGTTCATGTCTCCAAATGAAACATCACACAACACTGGAAGTCCCAGGAACTGATAAAATGAAAGAGAACAACTGATATGGCTAGTAAACTGTACATCTTAAACTCTGACAGGGAGATTAAAAGATTTACCTTACAAGAGGGAACATCAATCCTAATAGACTCCATCAAGTTTGCAAAGTCAAAGCCCAATGCTAGGAACGTGCTCCTTCATTTGAAGCTCTTAGCCAGTGGTCTCAGAGACCCTCAAACAACTCTAGCCATTGCTCCTGCTCCTGCTTATGCACATTACTTCCCAGTGAGACCATCTTGCTGAAGATGCTACACACTTAAACTGTAAAACAAACGAGGAGAAATCAACCTCACGCTGACTTCAAAGTTTCATCTCTACTGTTGAGTTTTCATGGTGCTGTAAGGTGTAATGTAAGCTACCTGAAGAGAAAATTGAGCATGAACCTTAACCAGCTCTGATTCATGTGAGCTACCTCTGTCCTGATAAGATATGGCCATAGGCATAACAGTGTCATGAATATTAAAGGAGTAACCAACTAGTTTCTAATTGGATTTAAATTCTTCATAGGAGGAAGCCCATGCCTGATATTGATATCAGATTTAGAAAACCAAGACTAAACAGATCACAGGTCATGGAATAAAGCCTCACACAACTATACTGCTAAGTAGATTTAGTATTATACCTGTTTCTAATGACTCATATTTATACCCATAGATTAATGCATATCTCAACTCTCACCTGAGAAGCTTCCTTCCAAACACAGAGAACCACAACTGACCAAGGTGTAGTGAATAAGAGGCTGCAGAGGGCTCATGGCTCATGGCTGAATAGGACACCTATATCAAACTCCTGCCTCTCAAGGCTCAGGGATCATTGTGGAAAATTGGGGGAAAGTTGTTACAAGTGAGAGTAGGTGGATAACCACAGGAAATAGAGTTTTCCAGAGAGCTGGAAAGTTACTCATATGAGCTTACAGCAATGGTGACAGTATGGACAAGTTCCACATAAGTGCAAGCCAGACCAAAATAAAACCAGCATCGATGTGGGGAAGTGGATATGAAGCCCCAACCGTACTGAAGAATTTTTGGCATCTGATGGCTACTGGGAAGGGGAGATCAGTCTCCAATAGATGAATCCATATTGAAGAGCATTTGGGGACACAAATCTGATACTAAGTCCTTAATGTCTATGCGTGTGTGTGTGCGTGTGTGTGTGCATGTGTGTGTGTGTGTGTGTGTGTATACATATATGGATAAATGGATGAGAGAGAGAGAGATTAGAATATAGAAATTTGGGGGCTAGAAAGTGGGTTACAGATATGGGAGGGTATCTAAATATTATCAAATTATAGTGTATGAAATTCACCATAATTCCATACATTCTTTAAGTTGAGAAGTTTGAGCAAGACTATAAGCTATTCAGGTACCTGTAGTCTGACTACAAGGTGCCTGCATATCTGACTACAATTCCACACTAGCTCCAGAGCAGATCTTAAGGATACAGGTTACAGCAACTTTTCTGTCTATGGTGCTTAAAACATGCAACATGTGGGCACAACCACAAAACTGCTGCATCTCTGGAAGACCACTGAAGGAAGGAAGGCTCCACATTAACAGCTAGAGCACAAAAAGGTCTTTCTTTCATATGAATGGACTGGCTTTATAAAAGTTACTTGCATACATGCACCCGCACATATATTTTCGAAACATAAAGATTTGCTCTTCCTACCCTGACTTTGCACCTACTCAGGTGCCACCCAGCATAGACATACAAGCTATGGTTTTGGATCTTTAAAGTTTACATTTCAGTTTATTGCTGCTTTACTTGGTATAAACACTGGAATAAAGAGAAATATATATTTGTATGCATTTATTATTTTATTTATTTTATTTATTTATTTATTTATTTATTTTCTAGTGTATGAATGTACTGTCTGCATGTAGGTTTGTGCACCCGTGTCGTGCAATGCCGCGGAGGTCAGAAGAGGGTGTCGGATTCCCCTGGAACTGGAGTTCTCCTGGAATTGGAGTTACAGACGAGCATGAACCTTAACCAGCTCTGATTCATGTGAGCTACCTCTGTCCTGATAAGATATGGCCATAGGCATAACAGTGTCATGAATATTAAAGGAGTAACCAACTAGTTTCTAATTGGATTTAAATTCTTCATAGGAGGAAGCCCATGCCTGATATTGATATCAGATTTAGAAAACCAAGACTAAACAGATCACAGGTCATGGAATAAAGCCTCACACAACTATACTGCTAAGTAGATTTAGTATTATACCTGTTTCTAATGACTCATATTTATACCCATAGATTAATGCATTTTCAACTCTCGTTAGAAGCTTCTTTGCATAGAGCAAATGGACTCACTGATTGCAAGGTGTAGTGATAAGAGGCTGACAAGGGTCATGGCTCATGGCTGAATAGGACACCTATATCAAAACTCGCTGCTCTCAGGCTCAGGGATCATTGTGGAAAATTGGGGGAAAGTTGTTACAAGTGAGAGTAGGTGGATAACCACAGGAAATAGATTTTTCCAGACGAGCTGGAAAGTTTACTCATATGAACTTACAGCAATGGTGACAGTATGGACAATGTTCACACATAAGTGCAAGCCAGACCAAAATAAAACCAGCATCGATGTGGGGAAGTGGATATGAAGCCCCAACCGTACTGAAGAATTTTTGGCATCTGATGGCTACTGGGAAGGGGAGATCAGTCTCCAATAGATGAATCCATATTGAAGAGCATTTGGGGACACAAATCTGATACTAAGTCCTTAATGTCTATGCGTGTGTGTGTGCCGTTGTGTGTGTGCGTGTTGGTGTGTGTTGGTGTGTGTGTGTGTGTGTATACATTTATGATGAGAGAGAGAGATTAGAATATAGAAAATTTGGGGGCTAGAAAGTGGGTTACAGATATGGGAGGGTATCTAAAATATTATCAAATTATAGTTGATGAAATTCACCATAATTCCATACATTCTTTAAGTTGAGAAGTTTGAGCAAGACTATAAGCTATTCAGGTACCTGTAGTCTGACTACAAGGTGCCTGCATATCTGACTACAATTCCACACTAGCTCCAGAGCAGATCTTAAGGATACAGGTTACAGCAACTTTTCTGTCTATGGTGCTTAAAACATGCAACATGTGGGCACAACCACAAAACTGCTGCATCTCTGGAAGACCACTGAAGGAAGGAAGGCTCCACATTAACAGCTAGAGCACAAAAAGGTCTTTCTTTCATATGAATGGACTGGCTTTATAAAAGTTACTTGCATACATGCACCCGCACATATATTTTCGAAACATAAAGATTTGCTCTTCCTACCCTGACTTTGCACCTACTCAGGTGCCACCCAGCATAGACATACAAGCTATGGTTTTGGATCTTTAAAGTTTACATTTCAGTTTATTGCTGCTTTACTTGGTATAAACACTGGAATAAATAGAAATATATATTTGTATGCATTTATTATTATTTTTTTATTTATTTATTTATTTATTTATTTATTTATTTATTTATTTATTTTCTAGTGTATGAATGTACTGTCTGCATGTAGGTTTTGTGCACCCGTGTCGTGCAATGCCGCGGAGGTCAGAAGAGGGTGTCGGATCCCCTGGAACTGGGAGTTCTCCTGGAATTGGAGTTACAGACGGTTCTCAGCGCATGTGGGTGCTGGGGATCGAACCTGGGTCCTCTGTAAGAGCGGTCAGCGCTCTTAACCGCTAGGCTATCTCTCCAGCCCCTATTTGTATGCATTTATATATTCATATAGATACATATAAATGAATGAGCTGTGAAAGAGAAGCTTGAGTAATGGGATAATGTGCTCTAATTCCTCTGCCCTACCACCACCATCCTCACAACAGTGGATGAATGATGAAATCACTTTCATACAGATAAAATAATGGTTAAGTCACTATTCAAATTGGTTTCCATTGTGGAAAGTTATCCAGGATTAACCCTAATGGATTTTTTCCTGATCAAGAGACAATAAATATAATAGAAGATAAACATACAGATATTTACCAGCCTAAAATTTGTCCTGATCAGAGCCCAGCCCAAGAGCTACATCAGCTGTATTACCTCAACTTTTTTGTCTTATTCTAACATGTACATATTTATAGCTTAGGTTTCCCAAGTAGACTACTCTGTATTTCCACCATCTGGCTTAAGTTCTTTTTGTTTCTTTTTTTTTTTTTTTTTTTTTTTACATTCTACAGGCGCCTAATGGCAAAGCTCAGATTCCTGTTTGAGGGTNAAACAACTCTGGCAGAACACTGTAAAGTAACAGCACATTAGCTGCTTGAAGGCAGCAGCATAGTTCTGGGAACCTGAAGAGCATTTAATGCAGAGCTGGGACCAACTTTGCCATCAATTTTTGAAGAAAATTTAATTTTGTCTTCCATAAGAACAGGAAGAAATTTTACAAAAAGTAAAAGTTGACACCCTTTAATTTTGCCTTTGTTTTATGCCTGTGTTTCACACAGAAAAACAAACAAACAAACAAACAAAAACTGTTGCTTCCTTTCGGCAGAGAGCGAGCAGCTGCAGGGCTTCGCTGCGTCCATTTCTATCAGCAAACAGTCAACGCAGTGGGAGGATAGGCACCACGTTCTGATTGAAGTTCTAGTAAACTTGGTGTCCACAGAAAGACTTTTAAGTGAATTCTGTCACATGTTCGATTCCATTATAAATTCCAAACATTCATTATCTGTTAAGAGCAATTAGCCATGGGTAGAAGGAAATCACTGGTCAAACTGCTGGAAATATCCTCAAAATGCTTGTTTAAAGGAAAAAATAGCCAAGTAATAACACAAGAGATACAGGAGGTGGGACTTTCTGACACTCCTTGTCTTCATCACCCCTTTTGCACATTTCAGCTAATACTGAGGAAGCAATTATTAATGATCACAATGATTCATTGAATGTTTGAGTCAGCTTCTAATTAATTGGCTTTGAAATTTGGACCTAATATTCAAATTTATTTGGGGGTAAGGATTAGGCGAATTGTTCTTGATCTAGGTTTCCACATTTTTCTTTCTATGTATCTTTATGTTATTACACTGAAGGGTCAAAAGGGACATAGTAATGTTGCAGCCAAAGGACATGCTTCCTAGTTTACTGTGAAACTCTGCTCTGGTGTTTTTAGAAACAGATGCCATTTAACAAAGGTGCTATAACATTGAGTGGACAGTTTATTTTATGAATGCTTCACTGCTACCCCAATTAGAGTAGGTAATAGTGTTGGTCTAGGGCTTTAGAATAGTAAGTACTGTATGTTAAGTTTATAAGGAAGGGTAGATTTGCTCACTCACCTGTTTGTTGATCTATTTGTCAATACATAGATCAAAGATCACTGTTCTAAAGACAGTGCCAAGAGAAGATCTGAGTGTTTCTAAAGTGCTGAACAGGGGACACAAACTCTGTCCTTTAATCCTCACTCCTTAGTCTGTGTAAATTATCATCCACTGGAAACCGAAACTCAGAGGAAGATATTAGTATTAAGCATCAGCTTGAATTTAAACCTGGGATTCTCTGAGGCAAGCATCCACATCCTTTCTGCTATAACACCAAACTATGTGCACTCATGAAGGAATCAAATTATTAAAACATAGGATTCCTAAATTTGATCATCTTAGAGCACGCACTTTCCTGTATGGATATATACCTTATGAATTACGTGAGGTTGAAAATCTGAGACAAGGGCTGGAGAGATGGCCTAGAGGTTAAGAGCGCTGACCACTCTTACAGAGGACCCGGGTTCGATCCCCAGCACCCACATGGCGGCTGAGAACCGTCTGAAACTCCAATTCCAGGAGAACTCCAGTTCCAGGGGAATCCAAGACCCTCTTCTGACCTCCGCGGCATTGCACGACACAGGTGCACAAACTTGCATGCACACAGTACACATACAGAAATAAATAAAATTAAAAAAAAAGAAAATCTGAGGCAATTGTTCTACAAAGAAGGAAGAGACTTTCAACAGCTAGCACCCTCTTGATGAGCTCTGCTCACAGGACAACAGGCCTGTATCAGCATCTGGCTCTGTAGTACACGGGCCTGGGATCTGGCACCTCGCTTCCAGTTGCACACATTTGAGAGCAGAGTGAAGGGGGGATGGGGCCCACTTACAAACCTGTGCTGGTGGCCAGTTTCAGGTGCAAGTGCTGTGGGGGGTTTGGCCTCACATTGGATCACCTGCAGCCCTATCTCTTACAACGGAAGATGTCACTTGATAGGGACATACATGGAGAAGAGGAAGGGAAAATGGAGGATCTTAGAATAGGAAAATTGTGGATCCTAGAACAGGAAAATGCAAAAATGTATTTCTTGTTCATTCCTCAAAATGTGAAATAAAATGAAACCCTCTAAAAGAATTTCTGGAATACAATTTCATATCTCAATTGTTTTAAAATTTGTCCTATGGTGATTTCCTCTATGAATACAGATTACCTGGAACAGGGAGGGACCTCAGACAGCTCACATTTTATACCAACATGGCCATCAGTGTTATTGGGAACACTACTCATCCAGGCATACAGCATACTATATTCAGCCAGGTATAGTATTCAGTACTTGGAGGGAGAAACGGACAGATCTCTGTGAGCTAAGAGCCAGCCCCAGGGCTTGCCTGTTACTTTGGCTGTTCCCTCAACTGGTAGGCCATTTCTGATG
Organism: Rhizomys pruinosus; assembly: GCA_009823505.1. Classification (NCBI taxonomy): domain Eukaryota; kingdom Metazoa; phylum Chordata; class Mammalia; order Rodentia; family Spalacidae; genus Rhizomys; species Rhizomys pruinosus. The sequence goes on along the minus strand of VZQC01002241.1, from coordinate 1,184,854 downwards.
GTGTGTGTGGTGTTTAAGGTACTAAGAAGGAAAGTTATTTTATTTCGAACATTTTCCACACATTTATAGTCATTGCTGAACAGGGACCCTACAATGGACTTCCCTCATTTGAAGCAAGACAAAAGTAGAGTAAGTGACACCTTTACTAAGAATCACCATGAATGAACACCCTGCCTATTACTGGAGAGTGATGGTGAAAAAAATAACTTTCCAAAAGAGCCTATGAGAACTTCCCTCACAGGCTGCTCTAACATCTTTGGGGTGATTAGGATAAAAATCACAAGGCTATGATAACTTGTGTTGAAATGGCAACCTCTGCTACCTTGATTATAAAACCACCACTGGCGAAGACTTGGTACCATCAACAAGGGTTGTCTGCCACTGCTGTGTGAGGAGAAAATAATATCTGGTCATTCAGGCATTCTGAATTTTTTAAGTTTATTTTTTTGAAATTTTTATGTGTTTCATACATAATTTTTCAATCAGTCTTAATCGCCTTTATACCCACTTCTCTATTGGCACCTTCCACAGGCCCCGGACCCCCAGAGTCATTTGTCCTAGTGTGCCAAACTACTGTCCCCATCCACTCCTCATTGCCAGCTCCTCCCCAGAGCTCTAGTCAGCATATTGCAAGTCCTTTTCCTAAAGAAGGCCAATTCTTCTGTACTTGACTAACATCAGCTGGCAATATTTCATCAGCCAAGGTTGGGCTCTTCTACCCATTTTGTAGTTCTGTGCAGGGTTTTTGTCTGGCTGAGCTTGCATTGGTCTTGTGCATTTTAAAACACTTGGGGGGTCTTTTTGAGACAGGGTCTCCCTGAAGCCCCAGCTGGCCTGGAACTCCCTTTGTAGACCAGGCTGGCCTTGAACTCATAGAGATCTGCCTGCCTCTACCTCCTGAGTGCTGGGATTAAAGGTCTGAGCCATCATGCCTGGCCCTTAAAACATATTTTTAACAGCTGTAATTCCTAGTTTTATGTTAAATTTTGGATCTAATCTAAAAAATAGATCCATAATGTATGATTATATTTCATAACTAGGCAAAATAAACTGTTAGACACCTGAAAACTCCTTCTCTAAGGGGATCTAACATTTTTTCATCTTTGTATGGACATAGCCAAAGGAGTCCTTGCCAAGAAAAAGAGAGGAGGGCACACAGATTTCTCCGGGTTCCCACAGTACCACACTCACATGATCAGAGGACTCTGAGCTACAGCATGAATTATTTTGACTTCAAAAAGATCACTGGAAGATGTATGCTTTTCCTTAGGGGAAATTCTCCTGACTTATGACTATCATGTTTATACGTATTAAATCTTGGTGAGAACACTAAATATTTTCTTGTTGTTTTATCATTTATCGGGGTGCCGGTTATCTAAATTAACGACTGTTCACCAGTGCCATAGATCAAGTGGCACCTGTAGTGAGTGTACATGATTTGAAAGTTGGAGGAAGATGGATGATTGCTGTGTTCTCTGTGAGATACAAACCAGCCACTACTCAACACACTGAGTCTGTGACTAGAAACATGAGTGGTGATTGTTAGTAACAGTTGTCCTTTAAGCTGTGAAGAGATATTTTAAAATCACAATACATGTGGTTCCCTAAAGGCTTAGAAATTCTACAATGTCACTCTCAGGCCAATGTGAGCTCATGGAACTGACAAAATGTCCAACACCACATTAACACCTCTCTGAATAACCGGCAGAGCAAACCCATTTTCATCCACGTGTCTTTTATGTCACCTAGTTAAAAATAATTGTTTAACATTCTTTTTGAAAAATATCTTTCTAATTTATCTCTGTATTTATTTCACATGAGGGAGAAGTCATCTGTAGTTACCCAATTAAAATATTTCTTATCAATTAGAAGATTTTACTCTATTTTCAGGATAATTTTAGGTACCAGAAAAGTGAACAACAGAAAGATGTGATGTGGTTTTTATGATGTTAGAACATACCAAGAGACGTCTACAAAACAGAAGCATCACCTCTGTTGCTTGAGGGCCTGGAAATAAATCATGTACTTAAGCATATCTATCATTTAAAAAATTAACAAATAGCTTGATTTATAAAGGCTTCATTTTCTCATCTTCCAAATAATTTTTATATTACCCAAATCTCAAAACTGTATGTAGATAATGGAGTGTACTTCAGTTCTGGGAGAAGTAGAATATGACTTAGGACCATCAAAAATTGAGCTAACAGTTGGTGAGTGTGTTCATTAGAAAGACTTGAGCTATAGCAACTATGAACAAAGACTACAAGAGCAAAGGGTGGGGGACTCTGTGGAAGGGCAGGTAATGGTCCAGCAGGTGGAAGGAAGAAGGAGCAAAGGAGCATGTGCCTGTGGTACTTCAGAGAGGTGGAGGAAGCCTTAGGCAATAGGATGCAGAGGACAGTAGCTGGGTCATTGCAGATATGTACTCAAAGGCCATGAGAGCTCAGCCCGGCTTCTTCCTCTGTTTGGTTTGCTACCCTCCATGAAGTAAACTTCTCCCGCCACCTGCCACTCACCAGCATGCACCACCTCACCACAGGCCCATAGCAAAAGGACTAGTCAACTGTGGAGTGAAACCTACAGAATCAAGAGACAAAATAAATGTTTCTTTATGCTTTCATTTATCTTGGAGTGTCACAGTAATGGAAATCTGATTGACACAAGAGGCTGTGGCCCTCAGACAAGAGAGATGCTTATTAGTTCAGTCAGGAGAGGACACCAAGGAAGGTTCAGGGAGTGCAGTCAGATTCTGAAGATCACCAGATCTTCTTTCACATAAATTTCACTTTATCTAGAACACATAAGGGCCTGGAGAGATGGTTCAGTGGGCAAAAGCATATGTTGGTGCAAGCATTAGCACATGACTTTCAATCCCCAGAACCTATGAGAAAATGCACTTGTAACCCTAGAACAAGGTGTCAGTATGCAGACAGCTGCAGGATCAGCCAGTTTGGTACCAAGGAAGTAAGGCTGCTAGTGAAAGAACCGGGAAGCTGATGTCCTCCTCTGGCCTCCACAGGCATGGATGGATTCATGCATCTGCACACTTACATGTGTGCCCTACACTCACAGAAATGCATCTAGGCACATAACTATGCATATATGTATATACATACAAAGAAGTAATTACAAAATTACACTAAATATAATAAATGAAGACCTTGCTCTGTTTTTTTAATAAAAAAAGTACCTTAAACATTCAAGACTAAAACTCTAATGGCAATTGAATTTGGGATAACAATTAAACATTAACAATAATGTTTCTTAAAAATGCAGAAAGCATTTTTAAGAAACATTATTGTTAATGTTTAATTGTTATCCCAAATTCAATTGCCATAAATGCTTTCTGCAGGGCTGGAGAGATGGCCTAGCGGTTAAGAGCGCCGACCGCTCTTACAGAGGACCCGGGTTCGATCCCCAGCACCCACATGGCGGCTGAGAACCGTCTGAAGCTCCAATTCCAGGAGAACTCCAGTTCCAGGGGAATCCGAGACCCTCTTCTGACCTCCACGGCGTTGCACGACACGGGTGCACAGACTTGCATGCAGACAGTACATTCATACACATACAGAAATAAATTAAAAAAATAAATTAATTAATTAATTAATTAAAAAAAATGCTTTCTGCAATGCCTGAGAAAAAACTCATTTAAATGTGTTTGCTTCTTTTTAAAGGTCATACATTTATTTTATTCACAGAAACAAATGCTTCAGTTACTAAAAATACATAATCAAACATATTGAAGAGTTTTAAATAGCTGAGGATTTCAGCTCCCTGGAGAAAGACAGGGAAGTCTAAACAATAAAATAAATAAAACATTTATTTGTATTGTTTTCATTTTCAAGACACACTCACTCTGTAGAGGAGACTGACCTGGGGCTCACTACATAGCCTAGGGTCGTCTTGGTCTTGAACTCACAGCAATCCTCCTAGCTCAGCCTCCTGAGGGCTGCAATGAGAGATGGAGTCACTGGTAATATTTATTAGATGGCTCACTATATTAGTCACTTTTCCTATTGCTGTGATAAAAACACCATGACCAAGGGAACTTATAAAAGGAAGAGTTTATTTGAGCTTACAACTGACGGTTCCAGGAAATTAGAGTCCATTGTGACAGGAAGCATGGTGGCCAGGGCTGGAGCAGAAAGCCAAATTTCACATCTCACAATGAGTACAGGAAGTCAAGAGAGAGGAAGTGAGACTGCAAGGCTTGTTAAACTCACAAAGTCCGCCCCCAATGACATACTTCCTCCAGCATGACCACACCTTCTAAGACCTCCTAGAACAGTGCCACCAACTGGGGACAAGATGTCTGAATACTTAAAACCTATGGGGGACATTCTCATTCAAACCACCACATTCCACTCCCTGGCCCCCATAGGCTCATGACCATATAAAATGCAAAATGCATTTAGTCCAAACTTACAAGTCCCCATAGTCTCTACCAGTCTCAATTCTATTCAAGTCTATAGTCCAAAGTTTCTTCTGAGACCCAGGCTCATCTCTTTAACTGTAAGTTCCTGTAAAATCAAAAGACAAATTATATACCGCCAACATACAGTGGAATAAAATTCACATTCCCATTCCAAAAGGCAGGAATAGAGGCATAGTGAGGATATAATGGACCAAAACAAGACTGAAAACCAGCAGGGCAAACACCAAGTCTAGTAGCTCCATGTGCAGCTTCTGGAATTTTTTTTTTCCAAAGGGCTTAGAAAGCTCAGCTCTTCCAGCTTTGCTTGTAACTACATCTAGAATATCTTCTTGGGGTCTACAATATCAACCAGGCTTCACATTCACAGCTTCAAGCAATGCCCTATCAGGGCCTTTTTTATTAAGGGACACCCATGCTGCACTCTGTCTGCCTCTAAAGCCACCACCACGTGAATGAAACTGCCGAATTTGGCTGAAAATTTGGGATGGACCATGGCCTATTTCAACCACATTTGCAACTTTTCTCTGCCCTGGACTTGTTGGAGCAGAAAACCCTTTCAGTATTTTCCTTTCAAAAGTTGGAGGATTAGCTGGGTGTGGTCTTGTCCTGAAGGTCTGTTTCTGTTGTTTACTTGTAAATATCTAGGCCTTAAGGGGCCCCTCCTTAATCACTTTAATCTCACTTTTTCCATTGTTTACTTGTAAATATCTAGGCCTCTTCTTAATCACTTTAATCTCCTTATCAAAGGGAGCCTCTCCTTTAGGACATGCCTTGGCTCCACCATTAATTTTCCTAGTGTGGTTTTCAGATCCAAACTATACCTTCTGCATTTCTTTCTGTCCCATCTGCTCTTTTTCACTGTAGATCTGCACAATAGTCACTATTAATAGACATGCCACCATTTCTACATTGGGCTGTCTTGAAATATACTCTGCCAAAGAAATTAGTTAATTACTTTTCAACTTAACATCAGGCAAGCATTGGGGTTGTGGGCAAACTGCAGCCAGACTCTTTGTCAAAATATCCCAGTTGCTGCCTATGTCTTTATTTCCCTCTGGAACTACATTTTTTGTACCAATGCTTTCTTCCAGGCTTCTACTAGAATGGCCCTTTAAGCTCTGCTTACAGTAGTCAACAGCTTTTCTAGCCCAAAGTTCCAAAGTCTTCCACATTTCTCTAAACACCCACATGGTCAGGTTCTTCACAGCCAACACAGCCCACTCTCTGGTGCCAAATACTAATGCATATTTCATTTTACATGGTCATGAGCCTATGGGTGCCAGGGAGTGGAATGTGGTGGTTTGAATGAGAGTGTCCCCCATAGGGTTTAAATATTCAGACATTTTGCCCCCAGTTGGTGGCACTGTTCTGGGAGATCTTAGAAGGTGTGGCCCGGGTTGTGTGAGTCTTGAGATATGAGATCTCCTGAGACCAGCTGAAGGGCAGGAAAATAGGTAGGAGCTGAGTGCTTCAGCAATGCTGATTTTTGATTGACTTAATCTAGTTAATTTGTTAATCCAGTTGTTTTTTATTTAATTGGCTTTTGTGGCTGTGGGGGTAGAGTTATCTTCCCAGCTGGTATAAAAGGTAGGGCTGTGTGAGTCTTGAGATCTGAGATCTCCTGAGACCAGCTGAAGTGCAGGCTAAAGAGAACCCCCACTTGCCGACTGGGATTATGAAGGCATCTGAAGGAGGCAAGCAAAGCAAGCCTTCAACACGGTGAAGATGCATTTAGGACTCACATTGGAATACAGGCAAGGAGAAGCCCATATGCAAGGAACACAAAGAAGAGACAACATGGAAGGATAATTCCACACCAAGCTTTACCAACCCTATGGAAGATTTCTACAGTGGGATTCCCCTGGGGATTGCCCAGGACACAGATATCAGAAACACAATATTTAAAGAACTACAAGATTATAAAGAGCAAATCAAAGAACTAAGAAAAGAGAATGAAGAACTCAAAAAGGACCTCGAGAGAGAGAATGACAAGCTCCGGAAGGAAGTAGAAACACTGAAAAGATCCCATGTTGAAAAAGATAAGGAAATCAACCAGTGAAGCAAAGAGCTACAGGAAGAGATTGAAAAGCTCCAAAAAGAAGTAGAAACACTAAGGAAATCAGAAGAGGAAATGAAAAAGAAATCAAACACTCATCCAATCAAGAGGAAAGGAATGGAAAAAGCCTCAGAAGCAGAATGGAGGAAGCAGAAAAAAGAATATCAGATCTGGAAGATAACACAGAACAACTAAAAACCTCAAGTAAAGATTATGAAAAATTTGAAAATACAAAAAAGTGTAACAATCAGGAACTGTGGGACGCTAGGAAAAGATCAAACTTCCACATCATAGGAATAGAGGAAGGAGAAGAAGCCCAAGAAAATGGTATTGATCAGATCTTCACTAGAATAATAGATGAAAACTTCCCCAAACTAAAAGAAGACAAACCAGTACAAATACAAGAAGAACATAGAAATCCAAACAGACAAGCTCAGAAAAGAAATTCTCCATGCCACATCATAGTTAAAATGCTAGACTCCCAAAACAAAGACAAAATCCTTAAAGCCACAAGAGAAGAACAACAAGTGACCTACAAGGGGAAACCTATCAGAATTACAACTGACTTCTCAATGCAAACCATGAAAGCAAGAAGAACCTGGAGCAAAGCATTCCCAGTGTTAAAGGACAATAGATGCAAACCCAGGCTACTGTGCCCAGCAAAAATGTCAATTATAATTGAAGGAGAGAGAAAAACCTTCCATGACATAAACAAGTTGAAAGAATACATGTCCAGAAAACCAACCTTTCAGAGAATACTTGAAGAAATTCAAAGGACAGAAGAAAGGAGCAACCATCCCCAGGCACCTAGAAAGAGTAATCAATAAAAGCATAATTGCAGAAGTAGAAACCTAAACCCAAACCACAAATGGATAATAAGGAAAAAGGAAGCAACACAAACCTATAAGTCATAACCTTAAATATTAATAGACTAAATTCCCCAATCAAAAGAAATAGACTGGGAGATTGGATTAGGAAACAGAATCCATCGACATGCTTTCTAAAATAAACACATCTCACCTTCAAGGCAGGCACGACCTTAAAGTGAAAGGATGGAAAAAAATATTCCAAGCAAATGGTACCAAAAAGAAAGCAGTTGTTGCTATTTTAATATCAGACAAAATAGACTTCAAAGTAAAAGAAATCAGAAGAGACAAAGAAGGCCATTACATTTTTATCAAAGGAACAATTCACCAAGAAGATTTCACAATTGTGAATATATATGCACCAAACTCTGGTGCACTAAACTTTATAAAGACAATTCTCCAGGACCACAAGTCACACACTAACTCCAGCACACTCATAGTAGGGGACTTCAATACCACACTGAGTCCTTTGGACAGGTTAACAGGACAAAGAATGAACAGAGAGACATCTGAACTGAATGATATGATATACCAAATGGACCTCATAGATCTCTATCAAATATTCCACCCTAATACCAGAGAATACACTTTCTACTCAGCACCCCACGGAACATTCTCCAAAATCGACCACATACTGGGACACAGAAGAAAACTCCACAAATACAAAAAGATTGAAATAATTTCATGCATGCTAGCAGACCACAGTGCAATAAAGCTCAACATCAACACCAGGATAAGCCCTCCTGCCTACAAGAACACATGGAGACTAAACAACACACTCCTGAAAAAAGAATGGGTCAAGGAAGAGATAAAGAAAGAAATAAAAGCATTCCTGGAACTGAATGACAATGACAATACAACACAACAAAACCTATGGGATACCTTAAAAGCAGTCCTAAGAGGGAAGTTTATAGCCCTGGGTGCCTACATTAGAAAAACAGAAAGAGCACAAGTGAATGATCTAACACTACAGCTAAAAGCACTTGAGAGGCAACAACAGATGAACCCTAAACGCAACAGACAGGAAGAAATAACAAAAATCAGAGCAGAAATCAATGAAATAGAAACAAAGAAAACAATACAAAAAATCAATGAAGCCAAAAGTTGGTTCTTTGAAAGAATAAACAAGATAGACAGACCTCTAGCCCAGTTAACAAAAAGAAAGAAGGAACAACTCCAAATCAATACAATCTGTGATGAAAAGGGAAATATCACAACGGACAAGGAAAAGATCAAGAAAATTATATGGGAATATTACAAGAACCTATATTCTACCAAGTTTGAAAATCTAGAAGAAATGGATGAATATCTGAAAACCAGGGAACCACCAAAGCTGAACAAAGAAACTTAAACAGGTAAACCATAATACATGAAGAATTTGAAGAGAGAAAATGATAACCGCCAAATAAAAAAGCCCAGGCACAGATGGTTCAATGGCAGAATTCATAGAACATTTAAAAGATCCTACAATCATTATTATCTGAAATTGTTAGAAGGATAAAATCAGGGAGGAATCTTCCAAATTCCTCCTAGAAGCCAGCATCCTCTATTACCAAAAAACCCAGGCAAAGGATACAACTACAAAGGACAGATTATAGACCCATCTCCCTAATGAACCAGATGCCAAAATTCTAAAAAGATACTGGCAAATCACATACAGCCCACTCAAAGACTCATCCATCATGACCAAGTTGGATGCATACAGTAGACGCAGGGATGGTTCAACATACAAAAATAATAAATCATCAAACACTAAATGGAATGAAAGATAAAAACCAATCATGCATTCCAATTGACGCTGAAAAGCCTTTGACAAAGTATAGTATCCCTTCATGCTAAAGTCCTAGAGGGAATTCGGATATGGAGGAATCTCCTCAATGTTAATCAAAGCCATATATGGAAACCACAGCCAATATCATCTAAAGTGGGGAAATGACAAAAACATTTTTTCCCTTTTAAGTTAGAATTGCAAGGGCTGCCCTGTGTTACCACCCTTCTTCCAATATAGTGCTAAAAACATTTTGCTGTAGAGAAAAGGAAGAAAGGAATTATAAAGGAGCACTAATATGGAGAAGAGAGGAGTCAAGCTATACCTTATTTGCTGGTGATATGATTGTTTTACTTAAGGGATGCTAAAACTCAACCAGGAAAACTCCTGAATGATGTAACAGCTTCAGCAAAGTGGCAGGATAAAAATTAACCTAAAAAAAAAAATCAATGGCGCTTACTTGTTAACCAAGAACAAGCAACTGGAAGAAGGAATTCAAGACCTTCTACTCACAATGCCTCAAAAACAATTAAATAGCTAGGAACAAACCTAATCAAAGACAACAAAGTATCTCTACAACAAAAATTTTAAACGCTGTAAAAGAAGAAATTGAGATGAAGAAGATGGTAAAAGCCTCCCATGCTCATGGACTGGGAAAAGTAACATTTGTAAGTCATTTAAAAATGTCCATTCTACCCAAACTCTATATATAAATTGTAATGCAATCCCAATCAAAATCCCTCAAGAGTTTTTTTCACAGGTCGTGAATAAAAATCCTAAATTTCATTTGAAAACAAAAGACCCCGAAATAGCCCAAAACAACCCTCAGAGTGAAAAGAGCTACACGGGGGAGATCTCCATACCAGACTTCAACGTATACTACGGCTATAGTCACTAAAAACAGCCTAGGTACTGGCACAAACAACAGACCTGTTGACCAATGGAACAAAAGCGAGAGATTCAAATCTGAGCACATGCAAGTCTCAGCGCGATCTCATATTTGACGAATTGGGCCAAAGAAGACTCAAGGGAGAAAAGACAGCATGCTCAGCAAGTGGTGTTGGCAAAAACTGGATCTACCACTGTATAGAATTGAAATTAACACCCCTTACTCTCCGCCCTGTACATAAGTCAACTCGCAGATGGATCAAGACTAACATGAAACCCAAATCTGAAGGTGATAGAAGAAAAGTTGGCAGCACACCTACAGGACATAGGCTAGGAAAGACTCCTAATCACGACAGCAGCTGTTGCAGATTAAAGGTTGACAATTGACATGGACCTCATTTAAACTCAAACTTCTGTAGTCAAAGAACAATCAAGAAGTGAAGAGAAATCGCCAAGAGTGGGAGGAAACCTATCACTCAAGAAACATCTGAAAAAGAGAAAAAAAAAAAAAAAAACATTATCAAAGAAAAACTATAAAATAAAAAAAGAAAAAAAACCACTCAATAGATGGAGCAAAGCGCTGAACAGAGACTTCACAAGTGAGGAATTGAGCGATGGCGAGAAACATCGTTTAATGCAAATTTAATATTAGGAGATGCAAATCAAAAACCACTTTAAGATATCATGTTCTCTCCAAGTAGAGCTGGCTGACAAGAAAACAAATTGAATACCGAAGTTCTGGGAGAGGTTGTGGGGACAGGGAACACTCATCCAACTGGCTGGTGGGATGTAAACGTCGTAGAGCCACTATGGAAAGCATGGTGACGTGTGAGAACCCTTGGAGGACTTAGAATGAATTTCCACGCGACACCAGCTAGCCACTCCTGGGCATTGTACCCTCAAGAGCTCACCCCCCCACCGCAGGAGATACATGTTGTCCATGTTTATTTCAGCTTCCTTCACGAGATAGCAAGATCTGAGGATGGATAGAGAAATGTGGTGAACATCTACACAATGGAGGTTCTTATGGCAGGCAGTAAGAAAGATGACATTATGAGCTTTGGCTGAAATGGCTGAGCGTAGAGGACCATCATGCTGAGTGGAAGCAACAACAGTCCAAAAAACAAACGCGAAGTATGCCCTCATCTGTTGGATGCTGGTTGCCGAATTACTCTAGTTGGTAAGTTAATCGTTAGACATGGGCCCATGAGCTTTTTGTCCAAAGCAGTTGGAGTGAGGCATATTAGAAACAACACAGACAAACAGAAAAGAGCTGCATCAAGAAGACTGGAATGAAACAGGTGAACTCTGCTCAGAAAATAGTAACTTCACATGGAGAATATTTGAGAAAGATAGAAAGAGAGTGAAAGCATGGTTGGCCGAATCGATGAGCGTCTGGTGGCATTGAGGATATGGGTGGACAGGATCTCTAGTATTGTATAAAAATACATTATAAATAAATTAAATATCTAAAAAAATGACAATTTGACCAATAAAAAAAAAAGAAACACAAGGAAAACATGAAACAAACAGACAAAAAAGAGGTGTGGGCCATGCTGGAGGAAGTACTGCATTTGGGGTCAGGCGTAGTGAGTTTAATAACATCCTTGCGTCTCCTCTCTCTCTCTCTCTCTCTCTCTCTCTCTCTCTCTCTCTCTCTCTCTCTCTCTCCTTCCTGTATTCATTGTAAGATGTGAACTTTGGCTTTCTGCTCCAGCCCTGGCCACCATGCCTCCCACCACAATGGACTCTAATTCTCTGGAACCATCAATTATAAGCCCAAATAAACTCTTCCTTTTATAAGTTCCCAAGGTGGTTTTATCACAGCAACAGAAAAGTGACTAATACCTCACTTTCATGGCATACTTGTTTTAAATTAAGATATTTAATGCATAGCTTTAAAAATATTTGTGTCAATTCATTGAAATTTTCATACTGTATGTTTTGATAATATTGAGACCTCCCTCACCCACTCCTACACTACTACAGAGTCCTGGCTTCCTGTTATCAATTGCTATGGCCTGGCAAATGTAATTTGTACTCCCCAAATACTGGTGAGTGTGGGTCCATCCCGTGGAGGCTGGTCATCATTCCAAGCACCATATTATTTTTAATTGAATACCAAGCGCCATTTTTTATTGAATTCTTGTGTATTTCATACAGAACAGATCAATATTAATCACCCTTATACCTTCTTCCCCACTGGCAACTTCCCAAATCCCCATCCCTGGAATTCATATACTCTATCATTTACATTAAGGCCATGTGTGCCAAATTAGTGTCCCTGGACATTCCTCACTGCAAATTTATCCACTAAGGTCTAGTCAGCCTATCCAGAGTCCCTTGCTTTAAGAAGACAAGCTCTTCCTCATGCTACAGTAATCATCTGCCAATATTTCTTCAGCTGAGATTGTGGTTCTGCTGCCCATTTCTCCACTTCCGTGATGGATTTTTGTTGGTTGAGCTTGCGTGGGCCTTGTGCATGCTAACACCATTGTTGTAGGTTCATATGAGCAGGGTCACAGGAGCTTGTAGGATTCTATTTCCATTTGGTCATGCACCACCTCCCTTGCTCTTACAATTTTTCTACCCCCTCTTCTGCAATGGTGCCTGAGCCCAGGGTGAGTGAAGCTGAATATAAGAGCCCTGTCCAAGGACCCACATTCTGCTGTCTCCTAATATCCACAGTTTAGCAATTTACACCTTTTTGTGTTCCTCATCCTCTGTTGCATGAAGGAGCTTCCTTAATGAGAGATGAGAGACTCATTAGTGCTCTCTTGGCCCTTTGTTCTACGTTGCATGACCCTTAGGTATAGAGGTTGCCTTGTCAATGTGCTTCTTAGGCTTGGGCAACTTAGACACAATGTCTGTTTGACCAGTTATGGTACTCTATAATAGTTCTTCTGTTGCAAAAGAAGATTTTTTGATAAGTGGTGATTGAGATATGTGTCTACAAATACAGGGATACATATTTTCTACTTAGTAAGAAGTTACATTAATCTAGGGAGGAGACAGCCTTGGGTTTCCTCTAAGATGTATGACATCTCCATCCATGTATACTGGGCTATGTTTACAGTACAACACTTGAGTTTCCTCCCATTGAATAGGCTTTAAGTCTAATTAGTTAGGCCTTGATTTCCCTCAAGATAAGAGTCCCACTACTGCACCAATATCATTTGCTGTGTTGGTTATTGATGTGGTTATTTGCTCTTAAAGCTGGTGTTGGACTGGTGACTGATGTTCTCCTTTAGCAGCTTGTTTATTGCTCTCCAAAGCTATGAGAGCTATCCTTCAGGGGAGATGCCTTCTAGTCAGTTCCAGCTCCATTGCTCCAAACCCTTGGTCCGAAGAATGTCCTGTCTTAAGGAATACGGTGTTTCCTTCAAGTTTTGGGAGGAAACCAAGGGTTCTGGCAATAACCTGTGTAATTTGGGGAGTCTTTTGGACTACCCTAGCCAACAAATCAAAGGAAGGTTTCTCCTGTCTTGCACTGTTTCTTGTTATGTAGTCTTCCACTATACACATGGACTCCTGTAGAGATATTGTATGAGCAATTTGTCATTAGGTTGTTAGGCTAATATGATTCCCTCAGGTTTTATATAATAGCTGGATATTGTTTCTCTCTCTCTCCCTCTTTAACTCTCCCTCCATAGTATCCCCATTTAGAGTCTTAACATTTTTCATAGTTCTCCCTTAATACTACCAGTCTTCCATGGTCCCACCTCTCTTGAGCTCACTTTTTACCTTTATCCCCAAATTTCCTTGTATAGTCCAACCTTCGCCCTCCCACTTAAATGCTCTCATTTTATCTGTTTCTCCCTTAGTAATACCTGTTTCCTGGTAGTCATCTCTCTCCGGTTTCTTCCTTCCACTTACCTCCCTGGTTCCTTTCTGGTTTTTTTTTTATTTTTAATGTAGATACTTAGAGCTACAAATGTCCCTCTTAGGCCTCCTTTGAAAGTGTCGCAGATGTTTTGTTGTGTTGTATCATCCTATTTGTTTAATTGCAGGAATACTTTTATTTCTTTCTTAATTTCTCCTTTGACCCATTTATTATTCTGGTTTATGGTTACTTAATTTGCATGAGTTTATATAATTACATCTGGCTTCTTGTGGTGTTGATTTTAAGCTTTGTTGTATATGGTCTAATAGAATACATAGAATTATTTCAATTTTTTGTATTTGTTGAGGATTGTCTTGTGCTCCAGTATTTGGCTGAGGTTGGAGAAAGTTGTGGTGTTGAATAGAAAATACATTCTTTGATCCTTGGGTGGAATATTCAGTAGATGTCAGGTCCATTTGATGCATGGTATTCTTTAATTCAAATGTCTCTCTGTTTATTCTTTGTCTGTTTGGCTTGTCTAATGGAGACAGTGGGGCTCTGAAGTTTGCTACAATGAATATATATATATACATATATATATATATATGTATATATATACATATATATGTATATATATATGTGTGTGTGTGATTGTAATATCTTCTTGATTAATTGTCCCTTTTTAAATTTTTCATTTATTATTTTATGTGTATGAAATGTGCACCTATGTCATCAATGCACTCAGAGGTCAGAAAAAGGAATCAAAACCACTGGAACTAGAATTGTTAACTGCCATGTAGGTGCCGGGAATTGAACCTGGGTCCTTTGCAAGAGCAACCAATTCCCTTACCCACTGAGCCATCATTCCAACCCCTTAATTGTTCCCTTCATATGAAGAAAATGACTCTCTTAATATCTTATTAGTTTTAGTTTGAAGTCTATTTTCTCATATATTAGAATTGAAACTCCTGCTTCCTTCTTAGTACCATTTGCTTGGAGTATTTTTTCCATTCTTCCACCTTAAAGTAGTGCCTTACTTTAAGGCAATATGGGTTTCTTGCAGAAAACAAAAAGACAAATTTTCTTTTTAAATCTATTCCACTAGCCTGTGTTATCTGATGGGTGTGGGGGGGGGGGCTACAAATGTCCCTCTTAGGACTCCTTTGAAAGTGTCCCAGATGCTTAAAGTTATTTAATTGATATATAAAGTTATTATTGAGAGATGTATATTGGTTCTCATCATCTTAATTTCTATTTGCATCCTTACCCTAAATTTGTGTTTCCACAGTTATATCTCCATTTAGTTTCTTTCTGTTGTCCCTTGGGTATAGTCATTGATTTCTTCAACACTTTATATTGCTTCAAGTATTCTCTGAAGGTCTGGTTTTCTGTACATGAATTCTTTCAGCCTATTCATATCATGGAAGACTTTTCTTTCTCCTTCAACTATAATAGACATTTTTTCTGGGTAAAGTATTCTGGGTTTTCGTCTATAATCATTTAGAACTAGAAATACTTTGGACCAGAATCTTCTGCTTTCATACTTTGCATTGAAAAGTCAGCTGTGGGGCTGGAGAGATGGCCTAGCTGTTAAGAGCACCGACCGCTCTTACAGAGGACCTGGGTTCGATCCCCAGCACCCACATGGCGGCCGAGAACCGTCTGAAACTCCAATTCCAGGAGAACTCCAGTTCCAGGGGAATCCAACACCCTCTTCTGACCTCCGCAGCATTGCACGACACGACACGGGTGCACAGACCTGCATGCAGACACTACATTCGTACACATACAGAAATAAATAAAAAAAAGAAAAAAAGAAAAGTCAGCTGTAAGGGGGCTGGAGAGATGGCCTAAAGGTTATGAGCGCCAACTACTCTTGCAGAGGACCCAGGTTCGATCCCCAGCACCCACATGGCTGCTGAGAACCGTCTTTAACTCCAGTTCCAGGGGAATCCGATGCCCTCTTTTGACCTCCGCGGCATTGCACGACACGGGTGCACAAACCTACATGCAGACAGTACATTCATACACATAAAAAATAAATAAAAATTATTTTAAAAATTAAATTTAAAAAAAGCTGTAATTCTGATATTTTTTCTTTATATGTGACTTATTCTATGTGCTTCTTGTATTTTTATGGGCATGTCTTTCCTTAATTTTGGGAAATTTTCTTCTACATTTACTTGGAACAGAATAAGCAGAAAATGTGGGACACCATGAAAAAATAATTACACATCATAAGCATAGAGGAAAGAGAATAATTCCAGGTAAATGATAGTGACTAGATCTTCAACAGGAAAGTTCATCAAAATAAGGAAACACATACTAATATACATATAAGAAGCACAAAGAACACAAAAAAGACAGGACCAAAAAAGAAACTCCCCATGACATATCATAGTAAAAATATGAAATGTTCAGAAGAAAGAGAAGGATATTGAAAGTTGCAAGACAAAATAACAAGTCACATATAATGGAAAATTCAACCAAATTACAGCTGATTTTTCAACACAAGCTAGAGAGAAGATTCTGGCCCAAAGTATTCCATAATTCTAAGTTACCTTAGATGCCAACCCAGAGTACTTTACCTAGCAAAAATCCCTATTATACTGGAAGGGGAAAGGAAAAATTTTCATGACATAACCAAGCTGAAAGAATTCATGTCCACCATATCATTATATCAGAGAATATTCAAAGCAATATAAAAAACTGAAGAAAAGAATGACTATACCCAAGAGGCACAGAAAGAAACTAAGTCAAGTTACAATTGTGGAAACACAAAATTAAACCAATAATGTAAACATAAATGAAGAAAACATCAGTAAGGAACACACATCTTTGAATAATAACTTTAAATATCAATGGCTTGAGCTCCCCAGTTAAAAGACACAGGCTAGTGAAATTGATTAAGAAACAAGATGTGTCTTTCTGTTCTTTGCAAGAAACCCATCTCATCTTTCAAGAACAGGCACTACCTTTAGAGGAAAGGATGGAAAAAATATATTCCAAGCAAATGGCACAAAGAAAAAAAGGAGGTGTTGCAATTCTACTATCTGACTAATATTCTTCAAACTATATCTATTCAGAGCAGATAAAGAGGGTCACATAATTCTGATCAAAGGGATAATTGACCAAGAATATATTACAATCATGAACATATATGCATCAAACTCTGGGGTACCCGATTTCATAAAATGAGTAGTACAGAACTTAAAGACATAGATTAATCAAAATTCAGTAATATTTTTACTTTGTTTTGGCATTTGTGTTTGACAGGCTCTCCCTGGTCCCAACCTGTCTGGAAGTCATTTGGAAAAGGCTGACCTCAGTCTCACAGAGATCATCCTGCCTCTGCCTCCCAACAGCTGAGAATAAAGTTGCATGCCACCATACCTTGCTTAACTCAGTGACTATAGGGGGCTTCAATAACTCACTATCTTCAACAGACAAAACATAAGCAGAACAACATCTGTATTAATTGATATCATACATTAAATAAATGGAACATACATGTACCAAAATATTCCACCCAAGGACCAGAGAATAATTGTTCTATTCAGGAACCTGTGGAAGTCTCTCTAAAATTGACTGCATATTGGGGCACAAAACAAGCCTTAACAAATACAAATGATTTGAAATATTCCCTAAATTCTATCAGACCATGGTGCAATAAAGCTTAAAGTTAACAGCAAAAGAAACTCTAGTAACTACACGAACTCATAGAGATTTAATAACACACTCCTGAATGCTAAAGAGATCAAAGTAGAAATTAAGAAAGACATAAAAGTATTTTTGGTACTAAAGGAAAAGGGCAATACAACACAACAAAGCTCTGAGATACTTTAAAAGCAGTCCTCAGATGGAAGTTTATAGCTCTAAATAGCTACATTAAAAACTCAGAAAGAAGCCGGGCATGGTGGCACATGCCTTTAATACTAGCACACTGGAGGCAGAGGCAGGCAGTTCTCTGTAAGTTCAAGGACAGGCTGGTCTACAGAGTGAGCTCTCGGCCAGCTGGGACTAAAGGGAGACCCTGTCTCAACGATAACAAAAAATAAAAATAAAAACTCGGAAAGAGAACAAATAAATTACTTAACATTGCAACTCAAGACTCTGAAAAGGCAATTGCAAATGAAATCCAAATCCATCCATCATAACCAAGATGGATTCATACCAGAGATTCAGGGATGGTTCAACATATGAAAATCAATAAACATCATTCAAGCATATAAATGGACTGAAAGACAATAAACCACACCATCATCTCAATTGACATGGAAAAAGCCTTTGACAAAATCCAGCATCCCCTCATGCTTAAAGTCCTAGAGGGAATTGGATTGGAGGGATGATTCCTTAATGTAACCAAAGCCATATACAGGAAACACACAGCCAATATCATATTAAGTGGGGAAATGACAGAAACATTCCCTTTAAAGGTAGGAACTCGGCAAGGCTACCACTGTAACCACTCCTCTTCAATACAGTGCTTGAAACACTTGCTAGAGCAATAAGATAAGAAAAGGATATTAAAAGAGTACTAATTGGAAAAGAGAAAGTCAAGCTATCCCTTTTTTCTGATGATATGATTGTTTACTTAAGTGATGCTAAAAACTCCACCAGAAAACTCCTAGAAATGACTAAGAGGTTCAGTAAAGTGGCAGGATACAAAATTAACCTAGAAAAATCAGTAGCCTTTCTTTACACCAACAGCAAGCACCTAAAAAAGAATGCAAGGAGAAGTTCCCGCACACAATAGCCTCAAAAACAATAAAATACCTAGGAACAAACCTAAGAAAAGACACCAAAGATATCTACAACAAAAATTTTAAACTCTTGGAGACAAATTGAAGAATATATCAGAAGATAGAAAAACCTCCCATGCTCATGGATTGAGAAAATTAATATAGTAAAAAATGACCATTCTACCCAAACTCTTATACAGATTTAATGCAATCCCAATTAAAATCCCCAAGAGTTTCTTCACAGGCTTGGAAGAAAAAGTCCTTAATTTCATTTGGAAAAACAAAAGACCCAGAATAGCCAAAACAACCCTGAGTGAAAATAGCAATACAGGGGGGATATCTGACTTCAAAGTATACTACAGGACTATAGTCATAAAAACAGCTTGGTATGGGCAAAAAACCAGACCTGTTGACCAATAGAACAAAATTGAAGATCCAAACTTGAGCACATACAATTTCAGCCATCTCATATTTGACAAGGGGGCCAAGAAGACACAATGGAGGAAAGACAGCATCTTCAGCAAGTGGTGTTGGCAAAACTGGATCATCACTTGTAGAAGAATGAAATTAAAGCCCTACCTCTTGCCCTGTACATAAGTCAACTCCAGATGGATCAAAGACCTCAATGTGAAACCCCAAACTCTGAAGGTGATAGAAGAAAAAGTTGGCAGCACACTACAAGACATAGGCATAGGAAAAGACTTCCTAAATCAGACAGCAGCTACACAAGAATTAAGGTCGACAATTGACAAATGGGACCTCATCAAACTCAAAAGCTTCTGTACATCAAAAGAAACAATCAAGGAAGTGAAGAGAAATCCCACAGAGTGGGAGGAAACCTTCACTGCAGATACATCTGACAAAGCATTGATTTCCAGAATATATAAACTACTCAAAAAACAAAGAAAAAAGAAAACAAATGACCCACTTCAATAGATGGGACGCAAGAGACTGAACAGAGACTTCACATGTTGAGGAATTGACGATGGCTGAAAAAAAGAAAAAAAAATGAAAGATGTAAACCAAATCATAAAAATAGCAACATCAAAACCCACTTTAAGTATCCATCTTACTCCAATCAAGACTGGCTAGACCAAGAAAACAATGATACCAAGTGCTGGAGAGGTTGTGGGGAAAAGGGAGACCCACATCCACTGCTGGTGGGAATTTAAACTCCTACGCCAACGATGAGAAGAAGTGTGATGCGACACCTTGGAAAGCGTGGAATGAAACTTGCCCATGATTACAGGCCATATCACATCGCCGTGGGGGAGGTGACCCAGCTAAATGGACGCAGCGAGGCAGAGGGACCTGCCACAACCGGGGGAGTGGCAGCGCGGGACAATAGGCAAGGAGGGGGAACCCACTCCAAGGGCCCGCGCAAGGACGAGGGGAGAGATGAAACGGGGGTGACAGCGACACATATGGGTAGGTGCTATAGCAGGGTGGGAAAGAACAGAGAAGAAAGAAAAGAGGCACTCCTCGCGGGGGATGTGTATAACCGGGCGGGTAGCGAGAAGAGAGCCGGTAGGCGGGGATCGGTGAGACATCAGGCCAGGAGAACCAATAAAGAGGAGAGGGGAAGCCCGAAGCGGGGGAGGCGCCACCAAATGGACCCGAAGGGCGAGGTGCCAAAAACGGAGCACACGGGGCAAGGGGAGCGGGAAAATAACTGGGCGCGTATACTGGGAATCCCGGAGGAATAGAGATAGGAAACAAAAAGGAAACCAAAAAACTAGACAAAACAAAAATTAAAGTAAACCCCCAACGCAGCAAAGATGAAGGACCAAGAGACAAAACGCACAGGCCGAATAAGTGCAAGGAACAGGAACGAAAGGGAATCAATACAAAGTAAGCCCAAGGGCGGGAAAAAACTGCGGAACGATTTTGGTGTCTTGATACGAGAAACAAGATGGACCTGGGAGCTCCTTAACCTATGTTAAACTAAACAAGAAACAAAAAAATATTACCAACAAGTGAACAAGCGCCAATACACAAAATGGGAATATAGATGAAATATGGCAACAAACCCTCACACCTAGACGCAATCAACAGTTGCTAGAACATTATAAGTGAGTTATAAAAACCTATACTCTACTAAATTTGAAAACCTAAAAATAAATGGATGAAAATCTAATTTTATGGGAACCACAAAACTAACCTACAAAGAGATAAAAATTCAGAATGCATTCATGTTAAAAGTCCTGAAGGTAATTGAACTGGAGGGAATATATATCAACATAATTAAAGCTATATAACAACAACCCCTAGGCAACATCATTCTAAATGGAGAAACACTGGAAGCATTCCTATTGAAATCAGGAACCAGACAAGGCTGTTAACTATCTCCACTCCTTTTCAATATAGTACTTGAAACTTTTGCTAGAGAAAATAGCAAGAAAAGGAAATTAAAAGAGTACTAATTGTAAATGAAGATGTCAAAATACTCCTATTTTCAGATGATATGACATTATATAAAAATCCCCAAAATTCACCATAAAACTCCTAGAGATTATTAACATTTTCCACAAAGTAGCAGATTACAAGTCAGTCTTCAAAAATCAGTAGCCTTTCAATATACCAACAACAAGCAACCAGAGAAATACTACATGGAAACAATAGCCAAAAAAAATAAAATATCTAGAAATTAACTTGACCAATGATATTAAAGAGCTCTACAATGAAAATTTTAAAACTTTGAAGACAAAGATTGAGGGGGTGTTCTAGTTTCTCTTCCATTGCTGTGACGAAACACTCTGACTGACACCAACTTGGGGAGGAGAGGGATTATTCAGCTCACATCTCCAGGGTCACAGTTAATCACTCAGGGAGCCCAAGGCAGGAGCTCAGGGCAGGAACCTGGAGGCAAGAGGGCAGGAGCTGAAGCACAGGGCATGGAGGAATGCTTCTTACTGGCTTGCTCCCCTGGCCCATGCCCAGCCTGCCCTCTTATACAATACACAACAACCTGCCCACAGTGGCACCACCCATAGTGGGCTGGGCCCTCCCACATTGCTCAAGAATCAAGACAATACTCCACAGATGTGGTCACAGGCCAGTGCAATGGAGCCAATTCCCCAATCGAGGCTCCCTCAACCCAGGTGTGTCAAGTTGACACTAAAGCTATCCAGCACAGGGAGATACCAGAAAATGGTCATTTTCACAATATTAATTATGAAAATTAATTTCACAATTATCAAAAGCAACATTCAATGCAATTCCAATCAAAAACCCCTAATTCTTCAAAGAATTAGGAAAAATCTATCCTAGAATTCATAAGGAATCACAAAAGACCACATCTCAAACTATACAACAGAGCTATAGTTAAACAACAACAACAACAGCAATGTGTTAGCACAAAAAGAGGCATATAGATCAAGGAAACATAATTGGGGACACAAACATGAGTGAATAAAACTTCAGCCACATGACATTTGATGAAGTTACCAAGAACATACAGTGGATCAAAGATGGCATTGTCAACAAATGGTGCAGAGAAAACTGGATCTCCACCTGTAGAAGAATAAAATGAGACCCTTATCTTTCACCCTGAACAAAAGTTAACTCCAGAGTGAGGTTCTGGTGAGTCAAGGCAGACCTACTTTGTCCCCGGGGGGCAGGCCACCCACCACTGGAAGTGCCAGCTGAGACTCCAGACACCGGCTGGAGTCAGTGAGGTTCTGGTGAGTCAAGGTGGAACTGCCTTGTCCCTGGGAGGTATGCCATCGGCCCCCAGAATCTGGTGAGTCAAGGCAGACCCGCCTTGACCCTGGGGGAGCATCCACCTATCCCCTGAAGTGCCATATCAGACTCCAGACACCCGCCCAGAGTCAGTGAGGCTCTGGTGAGTTAAGGCAGACCTGCCTTGTCCCTGGGGGGCACGCCACCTGCCTCCAGAAGTGCTAGCTCAAACTCCAGACACCTGCCCTGAGTCAGTGAGATTCCAGTGAGTCAAGGTGAATTTGCCTTGACCATTGGAGGCCTAGTAGCAACACAACCCGATGCACCCCACCCCAACATCCTGGTGGAGCTCTGGTGCAGAGGACATAACAGGAGGTGCATTGGGGATTATAGCCTGTGCCGCCAACATTGAGGTGCCAGAATTCAAAGAAACAAATAAACAGATGCCAAAGACACAAAGAAAAGACAACATGGGAAAAGTTCATAATAAATCCACACCAAACTCTACCAACCCTACAATGAGATCTCCAAGGAAAGAAACCAAGACACCGACTTTATAAGAACAAGTGTACACACATTCAAAGAAATCAGAGAACTAAGGGAAGAGAATGAAAAACTCAGGAAGGACTTAGAGGGAGATAAAGACAAACAGTGGAAAGAACTATAGGGAGAGATTGAAAAACTCAAGAAGGACCTAGAGGGAGAAAATGACAAACTCTGGAAGGAAGCTGAAACACTGAAAATATACCAGACTGAAAGGAAAAAAATAAAATGACCAAGGAACCAAGGAGCTACAAGATGAGAATGACAGGCTCCAGAGGGAAGTGGAAAATCTAAAGAAATTACAGAATGAAATGAAAAAGGATATTGAACATTCATCCAACCACCAGGAAAGGATGAGAAAAAGCCTCAGAAACAGAATGGAAGAAGCAGACAAAAGAATATCAGACTTGCAGGATAATACGGAGCAACTAGAAAGCTCAAGTAAAGATTCAAAAAAGTTTACAAAAACACAAGAGTGGAACAACCAGGAAATGTGGGACACTATGAAAAAAAAACCCCTCCACATCATAGGGATAGAGGAGGGAGAGGACTCCCAAGACAACACTATTGACCAGATCTTCAACAGGATAATAGAAGAAAATTTCCCCAAACTGAAAAAAGACAATCCCATACAAATACAAGAAGCACATAGAACACCATATAGACAGGACCAGAAAAGATGGCTAACTCTGGGTGTCAACTTGACTGGACTAACGAACAAATAAGAGAAAAATGATCTTCAGATTGGGCTACCTCAACCTGGATGGCCCACCCCAAATGTGGGTTTTACCTTCTGCTGGCAGTCAGTATTAAAGGCCACGCCAGACGGATCTGGTCCCTTTTTTCCTGCAGCTTGCCTCTCTCTCACTGGTGAGTTTGGCTTGCTGCTGTGATCAACCCTACTGAACCCAGTATGTACTGAGACTGGCAGATCTCCTGGAATCCATAGGGCCTTCAGCACCAGATTGGGACTACTGAGACATCCAGCCTTTCGGACTGAGCAGTTCCCTGGATTCTCAGCCTCTCCAGTGTGGCATGGCTACTGTTGGACTCCTTGAACTCTGTCACGTGAGCTAATCAATAAATTGTATATAGCTATATATTTGTCCTGTTGCTTCTGTTCCTTTAGAGAACCCTGACTAATACAGATTTTGGTACCAGGGGTGGTTCTAGAGAAACAGAATTGAAAGGATGAATTTCTTTATTGGGCTTGGTAGTTTCTGGAGCCAGCTCTCCAACCCAATGAAGCCTAGAGTTACTGAAGGCTCTCCTGCTGGCATGAAGAGGAATGATAATCCTTGATGCAAACTATTTGATATAATTATGAAGATAGATCCATTTGACTCACCTAACTCGCCTCTTGTGAGAAGCAAGGAATTTAGCGACTCTATGACTCTATATATAAAACGTTTGAGAAACTGCGGAAAAATAAGGAAAATAATGATGTTGCCTGATTGCTCCTAGCATCTCTGGATAAAGTGATAGAGGAAAATAAGGAGCTCAGTGATAAAATTGACCAGCTCCAGATTCGAAACAACAGTTTAAAAGTTTCCAAGTGTGCTCTGGAAGAGAATCTTCTCTCCAGCAGCCAAAGAGCTAACACGGCAGAAAATCAAGCTGGAGCCCTTATTATATGTTTGGCTGATTTACAACGCAGATTTAATTCCCAGCCAGGAAGAGTATCAGCAGTCAAAGTGAGAACACTGGTGGGGAAAGGGTGGAACCCTGAAACTTGGGATGGAGATGTGTGGGAGAACCACGATGATGAGGATTTTGAACCCTCGGATTCTGAGGGATTTTCTTTATCTGAGGAATTAATCTCCCCACCCTTAGCAGAGAATTCACACCCTGCAGATCCCTCCTCCCCACCCTTGCCTGAGGAAACTAATCTCCCCCTCCCAGTGGGAGCTAATATCCCTCAGGGCCCAACAATTGTTGCCTCTAGATCTATAACCAGATTGAAGGCTAAGCAAGCCCCTCAAGGTGAGATAGAAAGTGTGGTCCACGAGGAGGTGCACTACACCACTAAAGAAATTAATGACTTTGCCAATTCATTCTGGCAGAAACCTAAGGAATATGTGTGGGAATGGGAACTTTAAAAAGGTGTGGGATAATGGTGGAAGGAATATAAAATTGGATCAGACTGAGTTTATCGATATGAGCCCACTGAGTAGAGATTCTAGGTTTAACATGGAAGCTTGAGCAGTTAAAAAAGGTGTTAAAAGTTTATTTGAATGCTTGGCTGACATATTTATTAAAACATGGCCTACTAACAGCTAACCCAGACTACTATATACAGCAACCCAGACTATTATATACAGCAAAACTGTCAATTATAATTGAAGGAAAAAGAAAAATCTTTCTTTTTTTTTTTTGTCTTTTCGAGACAGGATCTCCCTGTAGCCCCAGCTGGCCTGGAACTCACTCTGTAGACCAGGCTGGCCTTGAACTCACAAAGATCTGCCTGCCTCTGCCTCCCAAGTGCTAGGATTAAAGGCGTGCACCACCACGCCCAGTTAGAAAAATCTTTCACAACATAAACAAGATGAAAGAATACATGTCTAAGAAACCAACACTTCAGAAAATCCTAAAAGCAGTCCAAAGAACGAGGTAAGAAGCAATTAAAGAGAGAAAGCAACAAAATCATAATAGTAAATATAAACCTAGACTGAGAATGCAAACAAAAATAAGATAAAAGGAAGCATCACACATCTTTCAATAATAACCTTAAATACTAATGTTCTAAACTCCCCAATCAAAAGGCATAGACTGAGCAAATGGATTAGCAAAATGAACCCTTCCATATGCTGTCCACAAGAAGCCTATCTCACCCTCAAGGACAGACACCACCTTAGAGTGAAAGGATGGAACAAATATTCCAAGCAAATGGTACTAAGAAACAAGCTGGGTGGCTATTCTAATATCAGACAAAATAGATCTCAAAGTAAAATTAATCAGAAGAGACAAAGAGGGCCATTACATCCTTGTCAAAGGAATGATGAACCATGAAGATTTCACAATCCTGAAGATGCTATCCTTCCTCCATTGAGGTTTTATTGCCCTTTTGTCAAATATGAAGTGGCTGTAATTGTATGAGCTCAAGTTTGGATCTTCAATTTTGTTCCATTGGTCAATGGGTCTGTTTTTGTGCCAGTACCAGCTGTCTGTATGACTATGGCCCTGTAATATAGTTTGAAGTCTGGTAGAGCAATCCCTCCTATATTGCATTTTTCACTCAGGGTTGCTTTAGCTATTCGGTTTCTTTTGTTTTTCCATATGGATTTAAGGATTTTTTTTTTCCGAGTCTCTGAAGAAGCTCATGGGGATTTTTATTGGGATTGCATTAAATCTGTATGTATCAATTTAGGTAAAATGGACATTTTTACTATATTAATTTTCCCAATCCATGAGCATGGGAGGTCTTTCCATCTTTTGATGTCATTTTCAATCTCCGTCTTCAGGGGTTTTATCATATGATCCAGATACACTTCTCCTTGGCATATTCCCAAAAGACTCAGTGTCCTACTTCATGGATATTTGCACAACCAAGTTTATTGCTGCTCCTCCACAATAGCTAGGAAATGGAAACAACCTAAAATTTCTTCATCCAGTTATTTGATAATGAAAATATGGTACATTTAATGGAGTTCAGTTCAGTGGTAAAGAGCATGAAATCGTGACATTTTCAGATAATGGATGGAACCAGAAGCTTGTACTAAGTGAGGTAACCCAGACCCAGAAAAGAAAGTGATGCAAGTTACTTCATCTATGGGTCCTAGCTCCAAATATTCAGATACAATTATCAAAGAATTATCAGCAATTATCGAAGAATCTTCTAGGGTTTACAAAGTTATTGACTGTATACTTTGTGCAGAACATCTCTGTAAATCTTAATCATCTTTGGCCCCCTTCCCTACTGGCACCCTCCCACCACCTCCCCTCTGGAACTCATATGATCTGTCAAGTTAGCATCCTTCAGTGTAAGTTCATCACTAGGGTCTATTAAGCCTATCTAGAGTCCTTCACTTCAGGAAGATCAGCTCATCTCAGCTAGCAGTAATTGCAGGTAGAGGCAGGCCACCTGTGGCTGCATTGTTTTAAATTGCCTCCTGTCCTTTGCACCTGATTCTGGCCCCTAGGTGAGAATGACTTGTATCAACAAACCATGTGAGTCAAACCTGTGACACAGAACTCATGATATTTACAGAGCATAAGGCAGGGGGTCTGAGAGCAGGCCCTGAGAGATGACATCACTCTGCTTATCTAAGGGAGGTGCTGTACACAATAAACGGAGTCTTCTTTGCCACCTGATGAGAGTTCCCAGTCTGATAATTTCCACATGTGTAAATTAAGCCCATCAGGCCTGAGTGGTGTGTGCTAGCAGAGCTTGGCTGAGGAGAACCAATCTGGTGCCAGCCTGTGAAGTCCAGTATCAGAGCCAGCAGCAGGATAACTGGTGTGAGTGGTGAGTCTGTGCTGGTGGAATTAGACTGAGGAGTGCTGATCAAGCATCGGTCTCGGGGGCTCGGGGTCCAGCAGTGGAATCAATAGGCCACTGCCTGGTGTAGATTTTAGATTCTAACTAGTGGGATAGAGGAAGGTTATCAACCATTAGCCCCTAAGATTAAAAGATAGCCCTTTTCCCCTTTAATCCAGTGGACACAGTTTGCATTTCCACTTCCAAGTGTGGAAGAGCACCAACCACAAGCAATTAGTTGCAAATTCTATGCTGGGTTTCTGTCTGCTTGTGTGTGCATGGGTCTTGTGTATGCTGACAGTACTGCTGTAGCACACATGAGCAGGGTCCCAGGAGCATGTGCGACTCCATTTCCATATGGTCATGACCTCCTCCCTTGTTCTTACAGTATTTCTCCCCCTCATCCCCAATAGCCCCTGATCCATGGGTGGGTGAAGTCCTATCCATGACCAACATTCTGCAGACTCTTAGTCTCTGTGCTTTGGCCATTCATGACCTTTTATGTTCCTGCTCTTCTATTGCATGAGGGAGTTTCCTTAATGAGAGCTGAGAGATCCATTTGTGTCTTCTTTACCCCTATTCTATGTTCTGTTAGCCTTAGGTGTAGAGGTTGGAGTGTAGATGTGCTGCTTAAGCTTGAGAAATTCACCCACAATGTCTATGTATGACCAGTAATAGTCTTCATCTGGTGCAAAAGAAGCTTTTTTTGACGAGTGATAACAGGGTTATTTGTCTGTAAATATGAGGATACATAGTAAGGCACCTAGTAAGAAATTACATTAGTCTAGAGATGTGACAGTCATGGGGATTTCTCTAAGATCTATGACCTCTCCAACCATGTGTAATGGGCTATGTTTACTATACCTCACATGAGTTTCCTCACATTGACTGGGCTTTAAGTCCAATTAGGTACCTGTCGATTACCCCCAGGATAAAAGTGCCACTACTGCAGCAATGCCATTTGCTGTGCTGGTCACTGATGTGTTTTTTTGGCCTAGAAGCTGGAGCTGGACCATAGTGTTCCCCAAAGCTATGAGAGCTAGGCTTCCAGTCAAAATACAAAGAATAACTGACTGTGAGGTGCCCAGACCTCTACACCTAAGTCTTAAAAATAAGAAAATTATAAAAGTCAGATTGACATGATATCTGGTGCTAGTTAATGTATTCTAGACAATATAAGGAAGCTGCACCAGTGAAGTTTTCACAGTACGGGAGTCTAACAAGATCTGCATAACAACAGCAGTTGACATGCCAAGGTAGATGGGAGGAATTTTGCAGGGTCCCACCTGAAGATGAAGAGCTACAGGCAATCAATGGATGCTGAAGGCATAATAATATATAATATGTATATTTATAAATGTAGTATATATGTTTAACAATAATAAAGAAGAGAATGAGAAGTTGTGAGGGGGAAGTAGAAGGAGCTGCAGGGAGACTGGGAGGCATGGAAACAATGCAAATACATGGTTTTGTTATTTGATTCCACTTTACTGTTCTGTAAATGTGTCACATTTTAATTACCCATTCATCAGTTGGGGGACATTTAGGTGTTTCCATTTCTTAGCTGTTGGGAACGAATAGTAACAAACATGGCTATGCAAGTATCTCTGCAGTAGGAGGAGTCTGTTGGGTGTGTGCCAAGGGGTAGTATAACCAGGTCATATGGTAGATTCAATTTTGGTTTTTAAAGACTTCTCCATACTGATTTTCACAATGGTTGCACTAGTTGACATTCTTTCCCCACATCCTCTCGCCACATCCTCACCAGCATTTAGTGTCATTACTTCTTTTAATCTTATCCAGTCTGATTGAGGTTAGATGAAATCTTAAAGAACTTTTCATTTGCATTTCTCTAGTTACTAAAAATGTTGAACACTGGGGCTGGAGAGATGGCCTAGTGGTTAAGAGTGCCAACCGCTCTTGCAGAGGACCTGGGTTCGATCCCCAGCACCCATATGGTGGCTGAGAACCGTCTTTAACTCCAGTTCCAGGGGAATCTGACGCCCTCTTCTGACCTCCTCGGCATTGCATGACACAGGTGCACAAACCTACATGCAGACAGTACCTTCATACACAAACAAGAATAAATAAAAATTTTAAAAAATGTTGTACACTTATTGAGGTGTTTCTTAGACATTGATATTTCTTCTTTTGAAATCTCGCTCTTCAGATATATAGCCCATTTTTAGTTTGCTTGTTTGTTTTCTTGCATCTTTTTTGAGTTCTTGAAAAATACAATCACAAAACTTCTAGGTAAATGAACAGAACAAGAAACTGTTATACAAAGTGAGTAACACAGACTCAGATATGATGTAACTGCATCAGTCGAGAAAATAGAAAAGAGCCATGGTAAGAAAGGGGAAGATGGAGCTTGAGATAGGGAGAGGGAAGGAGACAGGAGTTATTAAAGGGGAAATAGGGAAAGAGAGGTACTTCAACTGGGGAAGGAGTAGGAGCAGTTATATTAGGAGGGAGAAGGGCCAGTTATACATGGAGGGAGAGGAGAGAAAAATAATGCTTAGATGGTATGAAAAACCAGAAGGAAATGTCCTGAAAAATATACACACCAACTATCTCTATTGCTGTAGTAGTGGAACTTTTATGTTGGGTGTAATCTAATTGGAATTAAGGTCCACTGCAACAGACAGGAACTTATGTGTAACTGTTAACATAGTTAAATACACATGGCTGGAGAGGTCATAGATCTGAGATAAATGTAGTTTCTGAGATAAAAATGTACTTTTCCCACATTTCCACACCAATGTAATTTCTTACTTTATTCTGAATATGCACCCTCATATTTACAGACAAGTGTATCTATCACCCCTTATCAAAGAAGCTTTTTGCCATAGACAGAGACTATTTTGGAGTTCTAGAACTGATCAAACACAGAGAATATGTGTCTGTGAGATGCTTACATGACACATCTTCAATGCAAACTTTTGTGTATGTGTAGAGACACACAGGATGAATGCATCTGTCATGTCTCACCAGAGTCATTTCCTTATGCTGTAAATGATGAAGATTACCACAACTGGACAATATGCAGAAAACAAGAGGCTGTAGAGTGCTTATCCCCAAACAGGATACCTATTTCAAACCTCTGCCTTGCAAGGGATGATTTCAGAAGTGGAGGTGGGAAAACTATAAGAGCCAGAGGAGGAGGGTGACACAAGGAAACAGAGTCTTCCAGACATCTGCTCAGTTACATGAATTCTCAGCAATTATGACAGCATACACAAGTCCCATGCAAGCTCAAACTAGTCAGAATCCCAGCATAGACATGGGGAATCAGGCGATAAATCCCCAACCAACCTAAGAAACTTTTGGCAATTGATGGCTCTGAGGGGTGATAGTGTTTTCCAGGAATGGGATTTTTTAGTGGTCTGTGTGGGTTAACACCCACATAAGAATATGGGGGACACAAATCAGATTTTTTTTAATTTTATTTATTTTGTATGTGTATGGATGTACTCTCTGTATGTAGGTTTGTGCACCCATGTCGTGCAATGCCTCGGAGGTCAGAAGAGGGGTACGGATTACCCTGGAACTGGAGTTAAAGACAGTTCTCAGCTGCCATGTGGGTGCTGGGGATCGAACCCAGGTCCTCTGCAAGAGCAGTCAGTGCTCTTAACCACTAGGCCATTTCTCCAGCCCCAGCAAATCAGATTCTATACATTGTATTATTCATGAGCACATTAAATTGGATGGTACATAGCAGGGGGGAGATGTGGAGAGGGGAGGGGATCTAAATATCATCATACTATGTTGTACAAAAATTGCAAAAAACATCACTAAGAAATAAAATTAAAACGGAAATAATGCAAATACTCATATATATAAACCACTCAAAATAAAAAAAAATTTTCACAAAAAGTCACAAATGGCCAAAGCATAGAGTCTGGGTCAATGGACAGGCTCCTATATTAAACTCCACACACACAGCTCTCAGAAACCATTGCAGAAGACAGGGCCGAAAAAAAAATACCTTAAAAGAAAACAACTTGGTAAGGAAATCGTTTATTTCAGCTTACAACTCCAAGATCCTAATCCAGCACTGAGGGAATTCTGGGCAAGGACTCATGACAGGGTCCTGGAGGCAAGACCTGAATATCACTTTGCTCTGTGGCATGTTCAGCTTTCTTACAGAGCACAGGCCCTCTTGCCCAGGCACAGCACCATGCTCAGTGGACTGGGTCTTCTTCCATCAATTAGCAATGGAGATAATGCCTCATAGACTGTCCACAGGCCAGTGTGATAAGAAATTCCTCAGTTGAGGTTACCTCTTTGCAGGCAACTCTCATTTGTGTCCACTTGAAAAAATCCAATCCAAATTTATGTATTTTAGTCATTTCTTTGCCCTGCTGATTTTCCAGGTACAGAGTCTTGATTTCTTACTTGTGGTTTTGCTATGGGATTGCATCTATATCATTGAAACCCACTAAGCATATCTTTGAAATGAACAAAAATCTAATAATTTGATGTAGACTTTGTAAACACCATTAGTTTATGGTAGTTTCTTTTTTTATTTGTTTATTACATTTTAAGGGATTCACAATATAAGAGCTCAGTTGTTTTCAGATCACATTGACATTGCTCAGTTTGCCATACAATTAGGTAATTGGTGCTAGCATCCACAGATGAGTGATACCATTCTTCCTTTGTTTTTCTAGGACTGTGTTACTTCACTCAGCATGATGTCTTCTAGCTCCAGCCATTTACCTGCAAAGCTCATGATGTCATCTTTCTTTACCGCTGCATAGAACTCCATTGTGTAGATGTACCACATTTTCTCTATCCACTCATCAGTTAAGGGGCACTTGGTTTGGTTCCAGCTCCTTGCTATTGTGAAGAGAGCTGCAATGAACATGGCTGTGCATGTATCTCTGCAGTAAGTTGAGTCTTGTGGGTACATGCCCAGGAGTGGTATGGCTGGGTCAGGTGTCAAGTTCATTCCAAGTCTTCCAAGGGTTCTCCACACTGCTTTCCATCGTGGCTCTAGGAGTTTACATTCCCACCATATATATTATATATTTCCATATATATTATATATTTCCATTGATTTGTATTTGCTCTTTCTTGTTGTTTTTTTTTTAGTTAACTAGGTTAAGTGTCTGTCCATCTTGTTTATCTTATCAAGAAACCAAATCTTAAGAATCACTGATTCTTTGTATTTTCTTTCTTTCACTTTCATTGACTTCGGCTGTGATTTTTGTTATTTCTTCTCTTTTGCTGGTTTGGGGTTTCTTTTTTGTTTTGTTTTGTTTATTATATTTTAAGGGATTCACAGTATAAGAGCACAGTTGTTTTCAGATCACATTGACATTGCTCAGTTTGCCATACAATTAGGTAATTGGTGCTAGCATCCACAGATGAGTGATACCATGCATCCTTTGTTTTTCTAGGACTGTGTTACTTCACTCAGCATGATATCTTCTAGCTCCAGCCATTTACCTGCAAAGCTCATGATGTCATCTTTCTTTACCACTGCATAGAACTCCAATGTGAAGATGTACCACATTTTCTCTATCCACTCGTCAGTTGAGGGGCACTTGGGTTGGTTCCAGCTCCTTGCTATTGTGAAGAGAGCTGCAATAAACATGATTGTGCATGTATCTCTGCAGTAAGATGAGTCTTGTGGGTACATGCCCAGGAGTGGTATGGCTGTGTCAGGTGGCAAGTTTATTCCAAGCCTTCCAAGGGTTCTCCACACTGCTTTCCATCGTGGCTGTAGGAGTTTACATTCCCACCAGCAGTGGATGTGTGTTCCCCTTTCCCCACAACCTCTCCAGCACTTGGTATCATTTGTTTTCTTGATTCTAGCCAGTCTTATTGGAGTAAGATGATATCTTAAAGTGGTTTGATTTGCATTTCCTTAATGATTAGCTACATTGAACACTTCTTAAGATGTTTCTCAGCCATCTCTAATTTCTCCCCTGTAAAGTCTCTGTTCAGCTCTTTGCTCCATTTATTGAGTGGGTCATTTGTTTTCTTTCTTCTTTGTTTTTTGAGTAGTTTATATATTCTGGAAATCAATTTGTCAGATATATCTGTGGTGAAGGTTTCCCCCCACTCTGTGGGATTTCTCTTCACTTCCTTGATTGTTTCTTTTGATGTACAGAAGCTTTTGAGTTTAATGAGGTCCCATTTGTCAATTGTCAACCTTAATTCTTGTGTAGCTGCTGTCTGATTTAGGAAGTCTTTTCCTATGCCTATGTCTTGTAGTGTGCTGCCAACTTTTTCTTCTATTGCCTTCAGAGTTTGAGGTTTCACATTGAGGTCTTTAATCCATGTGGAGTTGACTTTTGTACAGGGTGAGAGGTAGGGGTATAATCTCATTCTTCTACAAGTGGTGATCCAGTTTTGCCAACAAACCACGTGTTGATGCTTTCTCTTCTTCATTGTGTCTTCTTGGCGCCCTTGGAAATATGAGATGGGCTGAATATTTTATGTGTCTCAAAGTTTGGATTTCAGTTTTGGTATCCATATGTCAAACAGTTGTTTTTGCCAGCTACCAAACGTTTTTACTTAGCCTTAGTATTTTATAGTTTGAATAGTCTGGTGTAAATTCCCCTTATCTCTTTTCACTCAGGGTGTTTCGCTTCTATTAAGGGAATTTTTGTTTTCCATATTGAAATAAGGCTTTTTCCCAACCTGTGAAGAAACTCTTGCAGATTTTAATTGGGATTGGCATTAATTTACTATAAGAGTTGGGTAGATGACATGTGCACTCCTTATTTCCATCCCGCAACTGAGGTGGTTTTTCTCATACTCTGCATGTCTCTTCATTATTAGCTAATAGGGTTCTTAACATTTTAGTCTCTGTAGAGAATCTTTGATTGTCTTTGGCTACGGTTTTTGGGTTTTTTATGTGTGAGGCTATTGTTGTATGGGAGCTCTCCTTTGCATTCTTTCTTAGTTGCTTGTGTTTGGTGTAAATGAAAGGCTACTGATTTTTCTAGATTAATTTTGTATCCTGCCACTTTACTGAAGCCTTTGTTTCATTCTAGGAGTTCGGTGGCCTTAAATAAACATATCATATCATCAGCCAAAAAGGGATAGCGTTGACTCCTCTTCCAATTAATACTCCTTTAATTTCATTTTCTTGCCTTATTCCCTAGCAAGTGTTTCAAGCAACTGTTATAAGGATATGAGTTGTTGGCAGCCTTGCTTAGTTCCTACCTTTAAAGGGAATGTTCTGTCATTTTCCCATTTAGGATGATATGGCTTGGGTTTCCTGTATAATGCACTAAGTTATGGTGTTTTCTTAAAAATAAAAATATAAGAATCAAGCTGTGTATGGTGCACATGTCTTTAATCCTAGCACTTAATAGGTCAGAGGGCATGAGGATCTTTGTTGAGTTCAAGGCCAGCTGGTCTACAGAGCAAATCTCAGGCTCTGGGGCTACAGGGAGACCCTGACTTGAAAAGACCCCCCACCAAAAAAAAATTAAGAATCAAGGCTCAGAACTTTTAATTTCTGGACTTCATGAGATTTGTCAGAGGCAATTATATCCTTTGGTCTTTTGCATTTCCATAAATGAGAATAAAATTAAATGTATAGAGAATGAGAAAATGGCAAACTCTAAGCTGCTTTGGTGTGACCCCATTAAGTGAGAAGAGTCAGTGTAAGAAAGAACACACAACTCCAAAGAGAAAAAGAGAGAAAGAGCTTTACTAAAAGTTTCAGAGAAAGAGGTGGGGGAACAAGGGGACAGGCCCATGCGAAAATGAAGCAAGGCAAAGAGACCGCAGTTCTGGCTGTGTGCAAGGGCATCCTCCTTGTCCCGGGAATGACCAGTTTATTGCAAATCGTTTCCCTTATTAAGTTCTAAACTTCATGATGCCACAAACTTTTTATCTCTTGTGGGTAAATCACTACTGTTGAGATCTGGAATGGTATAGGTACTTGATATGCATTTGAAAAAATGAATGAGTTACAGAAAAAAAACTGAGTATCCACTGTGGGATACTCATTTGTCCATGAGATGCCAATATAGATGATTTTGCCTGGGTCTCTGCTGAGAGATGAGCTTTGTCAAGTCCTAAAACCAATGTGTTTCTTGCAACTAATTCAGAAATGGGCTGAATTAAGGAAACTTTGGCTAACAAAGTATATGAGCATGTCTTCCAGAAGTTCACAAGAAGCAACATACACTCTGGGATTCTACACCCAAGAAATACAAGATTCCTCTCCTCTTCTCTCTCTCCTCTCTATATGTATCCTATTATTTTTATATCATTTATATATATATATATTCTTCCCTCCCACTCCCCCATCTTCCTTCTCTTTCTCCTCTCACTTTCTCTCTCTCCATTTTTCTCCTCATCCTCGCTCTATCTTTCTCTCCATCTCTCCCTCTCTCCTTCCTTTACATGGAGCAGCTCTAGGTGGTAGTGTTCATCAAGAAACAAGGCAGAATTGAGAGATTGCATGAGAAATGGAGGTAGTAGACACCTCTTTTGATGGGCTCCCAGTTATACAGCACTTTGAAAATCATTGTTCCCTAAACCACTGGTTTTTGTTGCTTTAGTCAAAACATGCCACTTCTTAAAATTCATTTCAGTGAGTTGCATAAAACATGCATGTGTTCATAAAATGCCACAAAATAGTAGACTGATTAATTAAGTATCTACATCTTCTGATGTTTGTCAAGAAAGAGTCCTATCATGCAGAAAGGAGATGGCCATGCCTGGCACCTTTGAGGCACTGAGCAGGTGAGGCTTTCATGTGCATTCTTCCCGTAATTTGCTTTGTGCCAAGATGTTGTGGTTCAGTGGTCTTCAGAGTTAACAAGTGTTGAACAAGTGGGGAATCCATATGATTCCTTAGGTCCATTAGTTCCCTAGAGAAAAGTATCAGTTTCTTTAAATACATAGCAACCATCCTTTGTTTAAGAAGGGCCTGGTGACTAACACTACACAGTGGCTCACAATCAAAGAGGGCAAGCTAAGCACACCCTGAAGGGCCTCAAATGCAGTGTTTCCTCCCAGAGGCAGGTAGTCAGCAAGGACATTTATTCATTGAAGGTCATGCTTTTGTATTATAAAACTTCTAGCAGGTGTGATAAGCAGTAAATTGCAAATCTATCACTTTCCCCTCTCCTAGAAAGTGTGTGTTTATAGAGCAGAGGAACACTGCCCCAGTGTGATTGATGGCCCACTTTGGACCACCTCTTATCAGGTTCCCACAAGTCCTTTTTGGATGCAGCTAATGTCTGCATGACAATGGACAAACCAGTTCCATTATACACCCAAATCCCCCTCTGCATTCTAGATACCAAGATTACACATGGGGTAGTGATTAATTGCTGCACTCTCCCCTCATAGGGACCAGTTTGTTCAGCCTGAACAAGATCGGCTATTATTAAATGGAGCCCCCAACAATATGTGCACTTGGCAAGAAATAATCACCTACTCTGACCTTTCTAACAACCTAGGCATGTGAGCAACTGCATGTGTTTAAATATTTAGACCATCTATGCTGTCTCTTATTTAACTATGCAAATAAGATAAAACAAGCCTTTGAAGGAAGGCTCCTAGAAAGGTGTTGTTGTTTATAGAGTCAGAGGAACACTGCCCCAGTGTGATTGATGGCCCACTTTGACCACCTCTTATCAGGTTCCCACAAGTCCTTTTTGGATGCAGCTAATGTCTGCATGACAATGGACAAACCAGTTCCATTATACACCCAAATCCCCCTCTGCATTCTAGATACCAAGATTACACATGGGGTAGTGTTAATTGCTGCACTCTCCCCTCNGCATTTTGCAGTTTCTCTGTTGTTGACACACAATGTGCTTCTTTTTATGAACCACACTGAAATGATTACAAATCTCTGCTTTGTTGTATTTCTGAAACACCTACTGTATCTGTAGCAATGAGGTTTTATGACAGCTTTAACAGTTCTTGCTAAATTTATATGTTCTACCAGTAGATCATATTGGGGAGTGATATAAATTTTACAACACTTCAGAGTTTTATATCACCCACAAATGCCTGATGTAGGATTCACATTACGTAGTCCCCTCCTTCCCTCACTGGTTTTCCCTTCGACATCCTGTGTTCGTCTTCGCCTGTTGTTGTCCCTGTTTTTGTCCCCTCCCTTCCTCTCCCGTACAGGGACCAGTTTGTTCAGCCTGAACAAGATCGGCTATTATTAAATGGAGCCCCCAACAATATGTGCACTTGGCAAGAAATAATCACCTACTCTGACCTTTCTAATAACCTAGGCATGTGAGCAACTGCATGTGTTTAAATATTTAGACCATCTATGCTGTCTCTTATTTAACTATGCAAATAAGATAAAACAAGCCTTTGAAGGAAGGGCATTTTGCAGTTTCTCTGTTGTTGACACACAATGTGCTTCTTTTTATGAACCACACTGAAATGATTACAAATCTCTGCTTTGTTGTATTTCTGAAACACCTACTGTATCTGTAGCAATGAGGTTTTATGACAGCTTTAACAGTTCTTGCTAAATTTATATGTTCTACCAGTAGATCATATTGGGGAGTGATATAAATTTTACAACACTTCAGAGTTTTATATCACCCACAAATGCCTGATGTAGGATTCACATTACGTAGTCCCCACATTCACTCACAGGTTTCCATTCTTCGGTGTATTTATGTTTGCCAGGTAAAAGGACCCTTCAACACTTTTCTCTTTACAAATTATCATTCCTCCTCCCTTGTTACCTTTCTGTTTAATATCCTTTGGTCTGGCTGTTTGTCTATAGCACATTCACCCATGCTCAGATCAGTGTACATAGTGGGCAGTCTCTACTGTTGCTCTCTAATCCCTACATATGGGGATGACCTAGGTGAGCTGAATGAAAACTAAAGAGGACAATTCTTTTATGGGGGGGGCTTCTATTTCTGAACCCCCAGTTGGTTTCCTTAGTCAGACAAGTGGTTCTAGGAACAGAATACTTGAAGCATCCATGATTTAGGAAAGCTGGGCAGGTTGCTTCTTGTATATGAGGAAATCCCAGTGCTATGAACACAAAGAATTCAACACACTGAAATCAGGACACCTTTACGCTAATTCAGAATAAAAGCTGTAGCTGGATCTTATGTTGAAGATCTTATCAGAGGGCTGTTGTTTTGAGACAAAGATGGCAAACACTGGGAAGAGATGGAAAGGGGAGCTTTTATGTGCTATTGTCAGGAATGCAAATTAGTGTGAGCACTATGAAAATAATAAAGACATTCCTCTAAATGTAAAAAACAGAGCCATGATATAATATGGAAATTAGAGTAGTGAATGTATACCAAAAGAATGAAATCAGTGTATTGAAAAAAAAGGTCTGCATTATTCACTGCAACATCACTCATCAGACCAACTGCCCATCAGTGGATGAATAGATTTAAAAATATGTGACATATATCCAATAGAATACTACTTAGCCATAAAAAATGAAATTCTATCATTTGTGGCAACATGTGTGAACCTAAAGAACATTAAGTTTAATGAAATAAGTGGGGCATAGACAATGCATGTTGTCATTTAAATGGAATCCAAAGAGGATGACTTCACAAAAATAGCGAGTTCAGCAGTGATTAGCAAAGGGTGGAAAGGGAGGAGAGAAGGGGAGGTGAAGAGGCAGGAAGGGAAGAAAAGGGAAGGGAAGAGGGGAGGAGAGAGAAGAGAAAAAGTGGTTCATGATCCAAAGTCACAGTTAACATAGTTAATAATAGTCTACTCTATTTAAAATGCTAGCATCAATAACCTAGTTATTAGTATTTCTTGTGAAGAGGGATGCATATTAAAAGAACAACAACGGAAAGACTGCATCAGAAAACTGACTGAAATGGTGAACCAGGAAGGGTGGGAGGGGCAGGAGAGGGACATGGGTCTATATTCTATTAATGTATATTTAATTTAAAATTACATGGTATTCTACTTAAAATTTATATAACAATAACTTTGGGATTAACACATACAAATGTTCTCTATAATTTTTGTGTTATGCAGTATCATCTTGTAACATCCTCTTTTACCTGTAAGATAATTTAACTTAAGGAATTAAGTTTGCTTCCCAAATTAACAACATACAGTCACCCCCCCAAAAAATGGACAAATTTGATGAAATTTACACCTTGATCCCTGCCTATAGGTATGTGTACTACAACTGCCTTTTTGAGACTCATGGGTCAAAAAATAAAATAAAATATAAAAAGGGGGGATACAGTTACATATTAAACCTTTTTATCAAAAACTTTCAATTTAATCTTAAGACTAACCATGGGAAAATATTTGTATGTTCCCACAGGTCGAAATATCACCAACTCAAAGGCTGAGAAAGAAAGGATACAGCCTTCCGTCGTGTAGGTTGTACCAAGAAATACCAGCAGAGAAGTTCACCCATTTTAACACTAAAAGGAAGAAAAGCCTCGGACTGCTACAGGCATCAAACATCTCTGAGGACCATAGGTGTAACATCTGTTTACAGTGAGTCCTAATGAACTTTACCTTCTAGGTGCAGCACAGTTTCAATATGAGAGACCTCCTTACCTCTTTTTCATAGAACAAAGAAAAACATGGTGGTAATGAAGTCATCCTCTAACTGTAAATTAGAGCTGACTGTTATAGAAGTAATCTCTTATAAAACTGGTAAAACTGCTTTCTTTAACTTACTAATAATAATAGGAAACTGTAAAAAGGGTTATTTCATTCAAGAACCAAATATAATACTAAAGTCTCTTTAAGTGGTTGCATATAAGCAAAATATATTAATACAGAGAGCACTAAACAGCATCGGATTATTCTGCCAAGGGACAGTTGAGCTAGGGGACCAAACCACCTCCAAACCAAGGTAAAGGCTTATTGCGTGTTTAAAACTGGGGATATTGCAAGAAAGAGGTGGTAAGGCAGGCCCCTGCTGTCAATGGCCTGATGTAACCATGGGCGGATTGTATCGAGTATCGCACTGTACAAGTATACAATTGGTCTCTGGAATCCAGAGAGCGTTACCAAAGCCACTGACACATAAAGCAAATGGTCTCCTTGAGTCAAGCAAGACTCCTCCACCAATATCAGCTACACCCCAACAGCTTGGAGATTTTCGTGCAGCAGTGGCAGCCATATGTCTGTATTCCCAAACTTTATTTGATTATCAGCTCTCTCCTTGGAGATAATAACCTCAAGGATGTTGCCATAAGCTATACCCCCCTAGTGATTAGGAGATTTTATGCCCAGTAAGGCCTTGTCATCTTCTCAGGGACAAAAAAGTCAATCCAGGCGATTAACAAACCGTCCAAACATCTGTGTCTATACCAAAGACAACCTACCCTACATAACTGCACTGTTTAAATACATATACTATCTAATTCTTGTGCTTCATTAGTAGGATTGAAAGCTTATCCTGGGCACATAAGTCAGCCCATGAGAATAGGAAACAAGCCAGAATGCATCAGAGTCCTAAAACGACACTCCAGACAAGTAGAATGTTTTTGCTTCTTGTCCACCTGTGCCCCGTCTCTAAGCCTAAGGAACCATCTGTGGAAGAGGGGGAGTGGTGATTGTAGGGGGCGATTGGGGTGAATGGTAAAAACTATGACAATATAGTCTGACACTTATTTGATCAACTTGAATGAACATTCAAGCCCCTCCAGCTGGTATGGTGGGAGCCTTGGGCTGTGTGGAGTGTGTGGCACAACTGCTTGCAAATGGTTTTATATGAAGCGCATGCTTGTGCTCAAAAAAAAAAAAAAGTAGCAGATACTTGACATTTGAACTAACTGGGATATAAAATACTAGTTTTTTTTATTTAGTTTGTTTTGTATTGGGTTGGTGCTCTATATTTTTCTGATATACAACATCACAGTGTAACTCTTTTACTTGTAGGACAATTTAAGGAATTAAGCTCTAAATTTTACTCCCCAAATACAGTAGAGTCATAGTCCAGTCATATAGCATTAAAGAGCAAAATGTTTATTGGGTAAATTTATTTAGCAGGTACTCAACTCTGCCCAAGCTTTATCCACAAAGTATAGGATATTTTTAAGGCTGTGAATTGTTTAGATTAGTTAACTTTAGGTGTAGGTTTTGGTGAATTGGTAATACATACATTGAACTAATTAGGGAAATTAATATAACTGTTAACGTTTATTTATTATTGTCATTGTGTTTAAAGGTACACAAATTGCGCCTCCTCTTTTTCTGAATTATTACAACATCACATTATAAACATACTTCTTTTACTTGAGGACAATTTAAGGAACTAAGTCTTAAATTTCCTTCCACAAATAAGTTGCATACAGTCAATGAGAACCGTTTGGGTAAATTTAATGAAAGCTTGCCTTGGCTCCTGTTATGGTGGTATGTGTAATACAACTTAGGCTTCTCTATAGGTCAAAACATCAAACTAAAACAAAAAAAAGAGGGAGGTGGAAGGTGGGTTACTATCCCTTTTTCTGGGATACAAATGGAAAACTCTGTGTTCCAATGCCTATTGATAAAATTTTCAATTTTTCTGATCTGAAACTAACTAATGGGAGGAGAATTTATGTTCCCACCAGGTAAAAATCACCAAATCTAAACACCTGAAAATCACAACATAGTTTGGCTATGTGCAGGATGGACTGGGAAATGAAGCAGAGAGGTTGACCCATCTGAAACATACAGAAAGAAAGAGAACCTCAGACTGCCTGAGTCAACGACACCTGAGCATCTCTCTGAATAATATTGGGGTTAAACTGTTTATAATGGGCAAAGTTTACCTTTCAGATACTGAGAAACCTACCTACCTCTCCTCTTTATAGGAAAAAAGAAAAACATGATGGTAATGAAACCAACTCCCTAACTGTAAACTAGAGCTAATTCTTGTGACAGTGGTAATTTCCTATAAAACAGGCACTAACTACCGCTTTATTATTGACTGATAGGCATAGGAAAACTGTGAAAGGACTTTCTCTATTTAGAGCAAATTCAATAGTAATTGGTTTTATAAGTTGTGTAATTAAGCAAAATATATTCTACCGGAAAAGCTCTGACATCAGAGCAATGAATTATCTGCCTAGGAGATATGGCTAATGGATTACAACCCCCCCCCCAAAATTAAAGGCCTTTTGCCTCATAAGTGGGATATTATGCAAGGAGACAGGCAGTAAGTCCCTGTTGTTGAAGCCCTCGTGTGTGAGCATGAAAAATGTTATGATGACGTCACTTGCTTGAGCTAGTACAACTGGCCTCCATCTGAAAGTGCAGCAGAGAGCGTTACCAAAGGCCACTAAAAGCAATACAGCAAAAATATTGGGTCTCCCTGAGCCAAGCAAGACTCCTCTGTCAATATCAGCGTCACACCTCAACAGCTGGAGACATACAAGTGTGCAACAGTGGCAGCCAAGATCCAATAGTACTACATATATCCCGCAAATCATTTCTCTATTACGACTCTTCACTGGCGTAGAGTAATACCTCAACTAGTGGATTCCTACGCAAGCTACTTATGTATCCACCTCTGCGTGGTCTATAGGAGCATGTGTCATACACGTTCATTCTACAAATGACGGCAACCTGTGTTATCTCCCTATAGCGCGAAACCCGTTTGACGCAGCATTGCATTACATCCAAGCATCTTGTGTTATGCTCACCAGTCTTAGCTTGACAATAATAATTGGTACTGCTTAACATGCCTGTAACACCAATTGCTTGTGCTTTGTTAAAAATTTTAGTAAAATATGAAAAAGGTCAAAAAACACACACACCTGAACAGACTGGAGTCCAAAATGACAACTCCAAGAAATTAGACTGTTTTCTTCTCACCACTTGTGCCCCTTTCCCAAAGCCCAGGGAAACAAGCTGCGGAAGAGGAGGCGTTGTAGATTGTAAGGGCTGCAGAGAGATAGGGGTGAGTCATGAGACTGACGCGGAATATAGTCTGGATCCTAACTGATCAACATTGCCTGTGCATAACAAGCTTCTCCAACTGGACTATGGGAACCTTGGGTTGTTCAAAAATTGGACATAGATACTTGCAAAATGCACCAATTACCTAATTGTATGACATACTAGAGTAACATCAATGTTAATGCAGAACAATGTGTCTCTTATATTGTAGAATCCTTAAAAATAAAAAAAATTAAAAAAATAAATAAAAATAGCTAATAGAGAGTATCTTTAAAGTGCTTACCATAAAGAAATAGAAATATTTAAGATGATAGAAGATAGATAAAATAAACACATTCTTTCTTAGGAAAGAAAGGAAAAGGTCTTAAAAGAGTCAAACAATGGGCTGGAGGGATGGCCTAGCGGTTAAGAGCGCCGAACGCTCTTGCAGAGGACCCGGGTTCGATCCCCAGCACCCACATGGCGGCTGAGAACCGTCTGTGACTCCAGTTCCTGGAGAACTCCAGTTCCAGGGGAATCTGAGACCCTCTTCTGACCTCACGGCATCGCAGACACGGGTGCGCAGACCTGCATGCAGACAATACATTCATACACATAAATAAATAAATAAATAAATAAATAAATAAATAAAAAAAAAAAAAAGAGTCAAACAATGAGGAGATGGCTATCAGTGAGGAAGCCCTGATTTGGGATTGTGCACTGCTGACTGCAGTAATAGTAATCACTACATGGAGCTGCCCAGAATGTAGAATCCACCCACACTGAGGAGTCTAAGAAAGCACATATGGGAGAACAGTGGTTTTTGTTGGGTTAGCCCTACCCTACGTACTTCAGATTCTATATCCCAAAACCTATGGCAAGAATCTGAATTTAAAGTGGTTTATAAGGCATCAGAGTCCCCATAGGCAATGCCAGAGGGTGACAATAGGAATATTAGAGATGGCTCAATGGTTAAGAGTGCCAACTGCTGTTGCAGAGGACCAGTATTTGATTCCCACACCCACCATGGTGGATTAAAGAGACGAGTCTAGGGCCGAGGCGTGGTGGTGTACGCCCTTTTAATCCCAGCACTTGGGAGCAGAGGCAGTGGATCTCTGAGTTCAAGGCTACATATGTGAATACAACATGGTCTACTAAGTGAGTCCAGGACAGCTGGGACTAGAAAAGGGAGCCTGTCTCAAAATGACCAAACAAAATAATAAAATAATAATATAAAGGAATTTTGTGACATATGTAGTATTTAGCACAAGACCTCAGAAGCAGCACAACTTTCCTTAAACTAATACTTATTCTTTCTTGAGTTTTCAGATTTATTTCGATGAGCACCATTATACATTTATTCCCTTTGCACACACATTGAGTTTCATGTACCTGCTGTTCCATGTAGAGCATTATAGATATCTGGAGTTAAAGGATTGGAGGTGATAGCACTCAACAGTGATCTTGCACAGGACTGCTGACATGGCTTTTACTGGGCACCCTGATGCCCTGAGCTGTGTGCCAAGCCT
The DNA here is from genome assembly GCA_009823505.1 of Rhizomys pruinosus. Taxonomy (NCBI): domain Eukaryota; kingdom Metazoa; phylum Chordata; class Mammalia; order Rodentia; family Spalacidae; genus Rhizomys; species Rhizomys pruinosus. Next base: position 1,140,212 of record VZQC01002241.1, on the reverse strand, counting down.
CTCTTATTTACTCTTTATTATAGAGAGAATAAACAGAGGACAGGAGATGAGAGGGGAGAGGAGGGGAGAGGGGAGGAAGGAAAGAAGGGAGAGGGAGGAAGAGAAAAAAAAAAAAAAGAGGAGAGGAGGAAGAGAGAGGGAGAGGAGGGGAGGGGAGGGGAGGAGAAGAGATAAGGACACAATCTATGGAATTTTCCTTGTCAAAGATTCATTTTCTACTTTTCATTTAGGGAGAGCACTCAAATTTTATTTCAAGATATTCAATGTATTAAATAAAAACCATGTAACCCCCAAATTTATTTTAATTATATGCTATATGACTGGAATTTTGAATATAGAGTGACCTTTTATCAAGGAAGAATACAAAAGGTGCATTTGGGTATTCATTCAGGAATGAGAATTGGAGAATTTTTATGGAGAACTAGATCCCCTCAACCATCTGCATCTCCCCTAACTCTTTCAACTGTTGTAAGCTGTCCTCACTGGTTACTCATGCATCTTTAGTTTCTTCCTGACTCATTTATGGTCGTCTAGTTATCCTCCCACGGCTTTCATCGTATCTGTCCTTATGTTAGGTCCTTTCCTCACTGGACGTCATGCATTCTGTCTATGTTAGGTCCTTTCCTCACTGGACTTCATGCGTTCTGTCTATGTTAGGTCTCTCACTACGTATGCTCGTCTATAGCTTCTCCGGACCTCATGCATTTGTCCTACTCTTCCTCCTGGAGTCATGCGGTATGTTAGGTCCTTTCCTCACTGGACTTCATGCGTTCTGTCTATGTTAGGTCCTTTCCTCACTGGACTTCATGCGTTCTCTCTATGTTAGGTCCTTTCCTCACTGGACTTCATGCGTTCTGTCTATGTTAGGTCCTTTCCTCACTGGACTTCATGCGATCTGTCTATGTTAGGTCCTTTCCTCACTGGACGTCATGCGTTCTGTCTATGTTAGGTCCTTTCCTCACCAGACATCATGCATTCTGTCTATATTAGCTCCTTTCCTCACTGGATGTCATGTGTTCTGTGTATGTTAGGTCCTTTCCTCACTGGACTTCTTGTATTCTGTCTGTGTTACATCCTTTCTCACTGGACTTCATGTGTTCTGTCTATGTTACATCCTTTCCTCACTGGACTTCATGCATTCTGTCTATGTTAGCTTCTCTCCTAACTAGACTTCATGAGTTCTGTCTATGTTGAGTCCTTTCCTCACTGGACTTCATGCGTTCTGTCTATCTTGAATCCTTTCCTCACTGGACTTCATGTGTTCTGTCTATGTTAGCTTCTTTCCTCACTGGATGTCATGCGTTCTGTCTATGTTGAGCCTTTCCAGTCAGGCATTTGTACCCAGATCTTCCTCAGTGCAAGTTCATCCACTTGAGTCTCATCAGCCCATCTAGAGACTCCCTTAAAGATGATACACTCTCCCTCAGCAAGGAATAATCAGTTGCCAGTAGTTCCTCAGCTAGTGTTGGGGCCTGGTGCCCACTCCCTTGTTCTATGCTGAGTTTTGTCTGATTGAGTTGCTTTGGGTCTTATGCGTGCTGAGACCAATGTTGCAAGTTTTTATGAATAAGTGCCAGTTGCGTGTAAGCCTCTGTTTCCTCATGCATCAACCCCAGCTCTTAAAATTTTTCCATACACTCCCCTCTTCCATAATGGTACCTGGAAAATGGATGGGTGAGGTTTAATACAGGAGTCCCATCCAGGGACACACACTCTACAGTTTCCTGTTCTCTAAAACTTAGCTAGTTGTGGCCTTCTCTGTGCATTACAGTTTGTTGTATGAGGGATATATTAATTTTTTTCTATCTCCCGTTCTGCTATGTTCCATGAGTCTAATGTGTCAAAGTTCCACTGTAGATATGTCACTTAGGGCTGGGCATATCTCAGTTATATCCTCTGTGTGTGAACAGTTGTGGAACTGTAATAGCCTCCATCTGTGGCAAAAAGAAGTTTCTTTAATGAGTGGTGTTTGGTATGCTTGTCTGTAAATAAAAGGATCCATACAGCATTCAGTAAGAAAGCTCAATCATCTAGACGTATGAAGGAGATAAGGCTTTCTCTATTGTCTACTACCTCTCCAGCTATGTGTATTTGGCTGTATTTATAGTACCCACCCATGAGTTCTCTCATACAGAGAGGGTTTTAAGTCCAATTAGATTGCTGTTTATTACCCCCTAGGGAAAAGTGTCATGTCTGAACCAATGGGGATAGTTTGCTGTACCAATCATTGTGGTTATTTGGCTTTAGAGCTGGGTTGGGCCACTGGTTAATCTTCTCCCATAACGGTTTGCACAGTGTCCTCTAGAACTATGAGAGCTCATCTTCAGGGAGGAGGCTTCCAGGTCAGTTCCAGCTCCATTGCTCCAAGTCCCGTGTCCAAAGTAGGCCCTGTCTTTAGCAGTTCAAGTTCTGAGAGGTAATCAAGGGCTATGGCAATAGCCTGTGCTATTTGGAGAATCTCTTGGACTAACCAACAGCTCTAAGGAAGATTTCTCCCATCTGGCACTTTGTTCCTTGACATACAGCATTTAGGCAAACATGGTCAGATATTACATGTATTTTTTCATGGGGTTTTTGAGTTAATATATTTCCCTGTAGCTTTTGACACCACCAAAGTGTTGTCTATCTCTCCTCTCTATCTCTCTCCCTGTCTAACATCCCTCCTCCCTCCCCAGTTTAAGAACCTCCATTTCCCTAATTTCCCCTTGATAATTCCCATCTCTTCTTGGCCTCCCCTGTGTTTCTTGTGGGTCCTTCCCTCTTCCATTCCCAGTTGAATACCCCCATTTTCCTCATTTCCCCTTGGTAACATCCGTGTCCTTCTATTCTCTCTCAGGCTCTTTCTCTCTCAATACTTACATGTTTCCTTTCCATTTTCCTGGCCCCTATTGTTGCATCAGGATATATACTCACAACTAGCAGGTTGGTACTAAGATCCACATATGAGGGAGAACATATGCTACTTGCTTTTCTCAATCTGTCCTAACTTACTTAGTATAACACTTTCTACTTCCTTCCATTTACCTAAAATTTCATAATTTTGTCTTTTCATATCACTGAGTACAACTCCATTGTGCAAATAGACCACATTTTCATTATCCATTCTTCAGTTGAAGGATATTTAGGTTGTTTCCATTTCTTGTTTTTTTTTGTGAAAAGAGCAGGATCAAACATGGACATGCATGTATCTCTGCAGTAGAATGAGTCCTTTGGGTTCTCCTCACTGCTTTCATAGTGGTTGCATGAGTTTACATTCTCATCAGCAGTGAATGAGTATTCCCCTTTCTCCAAATACTCACCAGCATTTGTTTTCTTTTGTTTTCTTGATCTCAGTCAGTTTGATTGGGGTAAGATGAAATCTTAGATCTGCATTTCTCTAATTACTCAGGATGTTGAGTACTTTTCAAGGTGTTTATTAACTATTTTTATATTTGGGGGGGGCCTTTTTGAGACAGGGTCTCTGTAGCTCTGGCTGTCTTGGAACTCACTTTGTAGACCAGGCTGGCCTTGAACTCACAGAGATCTACCTGCCTCTGCCTCCTACATGCTGGCATTAAAGACATGCACCACCATACCAGGCCCTTTTTTTATTAAGTATTTTTATTTCTTCATTTGAGATTTCACCCTTGGATCATGTCCTTAGCCCAACTTTCATCAGGTCATTTGCTTTCTTGTTTCTTTGTTTTTGAGTTCTTTATGTATTCTGAATATCATTCCTCTGGTGGATGCATACAAGGTTAAATATTTTCTCCCACTCAGTTGGTTTCCTCTTCATTTCCTTGGTTCTTTCTTTTGCTGTAGAGGGGCATTTTAGTTAAATGAGGCCCAACTTGTGGATTGTTGACTCTAATGCCTGAGCATCTGATGTTTTTATTAGAAAGTCCTTTTCTACACTCATAGCTTATAGGGTACTGCCTATGTTTTCATCTAGCTGTTTCAGAGTTTCAGGTTTCATATTGGGGTCTTTGATCCACTTGGAGTTGACTTTTGTGCAGAGTGAAAGATAAGCATCCAAGTGCATTCTTCTAAAGGTGGAGATCCAGATTTGCCAGGACCATTTGTTAAAGTTGCTGGCTTTGCTCCATCATATGAAGATGTTGTTGGTAACTTTGTCAAATAACGGGTGGCTGAAATTCCATGCACTCATGTTTGGGTCCTCTCTTATACTCCACTGAGCTACTTTTCTGTTTTTGTGTCAGTTCCATGTTGTTTTTATGACTACAGCTCTGTACTATTTTGAGATCTGGTATGATGATCCCTCCCACCCCAGCATTGTTCTTTTTGCCCAAGATTGCTTTGACTACCCAAGTGTCTTTTGTGATTCCATATGAATTTTAGAATTTTTTTTCTAGCTCTATGAAGAATGTCTTGGAGATTTTCATTGGATTTGCATTGAACCTTTTATTGCTTTTGGTAGGGTGGGCCTTCTTACAATATTAATTCTTTTTTAAATTTTTAAATTAATTTTATTTATTTCTGTATGTGTATGAGTGTACTGTCTGCATGCAGGTCTGTGCACCCGTGTCGTGCAATGCTGCGGAGGTCAGAAGAGGGCGTCGGATTCCCCTGGAACTGGAGTTAAAGATGGTTTTCAGCCGCCATGTGGGTGCTGGGGATCGAACCTGGGTCCTCTGCAAGAGCAGTCGGCGCTCTTAACTGCTAGGCCATCTCTCCAGCCCCTTTTGGTTTTTGGAGACAGGGTCTCCCTGTAGCCCCAGCTGTCCTGGAACTCACTCTGTAGACCAGGCTGGCTTTGAACTCACAAAGATCCACCTGCCTCTGCCTCCCGAGTGCTAGGATTAAAGGCGTGCGCCACAACGCCCGGCCACTTGTATTTTCAAAAGAGTTGTCTACAGACTCTTACAACAGCTCCTTATTCTAATCTGTCTTGCTTTTTTTCTAAGTTTGGTAAACCCAAGAGCATGCTGCCATTTATCGCCCTACTGCTCTGGCAGACACCATTAAGGGGTCACGATACTTTTTTTATTTCTAAACCTAGGTTAGATCTCAAATATAAGGCTTTTTTTTTTTTTTTTTTTTTT
>VZQC01002241.1:1117708-1134589 GCA_009823505.1 Rhizomys pruinosus | reverse complement strand
GTGCCTAATGGTCTTGAATAGGACTAAGGACAGTGTGTTGTCATGGTGACAACAGGCAAGGCTATTGTGCACAAAGTCAATGACTGTCTATTAAAGGGGATTATTTAGAGAATTACTCAATTCCTTTTCTTTTTTTTTTTTTTTTTTTAAAAATCAATTAAAAATTTATATATTCTAAATTGGTTAGTAATCAAACTTAAAAAAGAAAAAATAAGATATCTATATAAAGAAAATTATTCTTTCTCATAAATCTTAGAACTGACGAAAATAAGGATTTTTATTTGGTTATGTCTTTATCTGGTTTGGGTAATACAGTGATATGGGGAGTTCTCCCTCTATTTCTACCTTTTTGAATAATTTAAGAATAATTTAATAGCTCTTCTTTGTATAACTGGTAGAAATCTGATGTAAACCCATATTGGCCTGGGCTTTTTTCAGTTCAAAGATTTTGCATTGCTGTTTCAGTTTTCTGGTTTACTGTGGGTCTCTTCAAGTTGATGATCTCTTCTTGGTTTAACTTTTGTGCTTGTCATGAATTTAGAAGTTCATCCATTTCTTTTACACTTTCAAATTTAAAGAAGTATGCGTTTTTAAAGGATTCTTTTATAATGTTCTGGATTTGGGGGTTTCTGTTGTGATGTTTCCCCTTCCATCTCTGATCATTTGGATTTGCTCTTTCTTTTGATTAACTGGGTAAGGGTTTGTCTATCTTATTTACCTTTTCAAAGAACCAGCTCTTAGATTAATTGATTCTTTTAATAGTTTTCTTTGTTTCTATTTCATTAATTTCTGCTCTGATTTTTGTTATTTCTTCTTGTCTATTATGTTTGCATTTGCTTTTTTATGCCTTTCAAGTGTCATGAGTTGTACTATTAATTCATTTATATTGTGCTCTTTCTGATTTGTTAATGTAAGCACTCTTAAGACTGCTTTTAAAATTCCACAGAGATTTTGTCATGTTTTCTTATCAATTCATTTTGTTTCAGGAATGCTTTTCTTTCTTAATTTCTCCTTTGGCCTATTCATTCATTCAGGGGGGTAGATTTAATCTCCATGTATTCATGGAATTTAGTTTCTAGAACTTCTTTGCTGTTGACTTGAAGCTTTATTGCATTATGTTCTGATAGAATACATGAAATTATTACAATTTTCTGTATTTGTTAAGGTTTGCTTTGTGTCCCAGTACATGGTCAATTTTAGAGAAACTTGCATGGGCTGCTAAGTAGACAGTATATTCTTGGAGTGTTATGCAGATGTCTGTTAGGCCCATTTGATGTAAGATGTCCTTTATCCATTTTATTCAATTGTTTCCCTGTTGATTCTTTGTCCAGTTTTTCTGTCTATTGGAGATAGTGTACTATTGAAGTCACCTACTATTACTGAGCTGTCATTAATCTGTTTTTATAGTCCTATTATACTGTTTTTATTAAATTGAGTGCACCAGAGTTTGGTGCATATATGTTTATGATTGTACCATCTTCTTGATAGTTCTTTTGATGAGAATCAATTGACCCTCTTCATTTCTTCTGATTATTTTTAATTTGAAGTCTATTCTGTCAGATATTAGAATTGCAACATTTGCTTGGAATACCTTTTTTTCCTTCCTTTCATTCCCAAGTAGTGCCTATCCTTGAAGGTGAGATGAGTTTTCTGAAGACAACAAAAAGATAGATTTTGTTTTTTATTTTTTATTTATTTTTATTTTTATGTGTATGAGTGTTATGCCTGCATGTATATAAATGCACCCAAGTTGTACAGTGCCTGTGAGGACAGAAGAAGGCATTGGATCCTCTGAAAGTGGAGTTATAGTTGGTTGTTAGCTGTCATGTGGGTGCTGGTATTCAAACCTGGGTATTAACCACCGAGCCATCTCTCCAGCTCCAGATTTTATTTTATTTTTTTTTAATTCATTCCACTAGCCTGTGTCTTTTGTGAACTCACTTTTGAAGTCCTGAAATGTTTTTGTTATTTATTCAGCCATATATTTGTATTTTCTTGAGGTTCTGTCACAAGTTTATGCCTATCCCTTTTGAGTTATTTGAGTTGTTTCTCTGTCTGTTCCTTAAATTCTTTGATTGTGTTCATGATTGTTCTTTTAAATTCTATATCATGGGGTTCCTCAGGGTGATTCTCATTTTGGCACATTTCTATAGGAATGATGGGTTTTGTTGGGGACATATTCTAATGCTTTTTCATATTATTTATGTTTTTGCATTGCTGTTTGGGCATCTGGATGTTTTTTGATGGTTGTGTGTCCCATAGGAAGTTCTATTATGCCTTTGTTTAGTTGAAGTTTGGTTCTGTTTATATTGTTGATGTAGTTTGTTGCTTTCTGCAGAAGGATTCAGTGGGCAGGTGTGGACAGAGCGTGTGGTCCAGGGATCTGGGGTGGGAAGAGCAAGGGCAGACCTGGGCCCGTGGCTGGAAGGGGACCCAGGGCAGAGAGAACTTAGCTGCTCAGGCTCCAGGGGATTCAGGAGACAGTGGGCTTACCAGCATGGTGGGCCATTCTGAAGCCCAGATCAGGAGGCCAAGGCCAAAGTGTATGGGGGAAGAGCCTGTGGAGGGTCTAGCAAACTACAGAGGATTAAGCAAGTCTGGGTAAAGAAGCTAGTCCAGAGACCTGAGGCAGAAGTTAAGGAATTGGCCTAGACCTAAGGTGAGAAGGGGAACAGAGTTCTGGGAGGCACTGGAGCTGTTCAGAATGCAGAGGAATCAAGCCGCAGTTTCTGGGATTGGACTGACAAGGGTGGTATGCAGTTCCAAGGCAGGCAGATCCGGAGGCCAGTGGCAAGGTTGGGGTATGGACACCTTAATGAATGCCTGGTCACACTAGAGGAATGAGCTAGTCTAGGTTAAGGAGCTAGTCCAGATATATGAGGTGGAAGAGCAGTAGTCCTGGGCCCCAGTCTGGAAGGGAAGCAGACTACCAGGAGAGAAGGGTATTGCCCTCCTGACCCCTCAGTATAGAGCAAGCCCATTAGCTTTCTGTTATGGAAAGACGGAGGGCCTCACTAGCTACAGGAAGCTCTCCCTCTCTGAAAAGACATGTAAATGGTTTAAATGTTGCTGGGTCTGGGATAAAATATATCTTCTTTGAAATGGATTTATCACTGGAAAAGCTGTGAACGACAAAGATGGAGTCTGGCTTACTAGAGGGAGGGGCTAAGGGCAAAGCCAAGCCAGCAGCAAGGTTCCCACCATGCTCCCAAGAACATGCACCAAATTCTGGGTCACTGTTGGCACTATGTTGGGGCCAGGGGCATATAAAAAGCCCACCATGAGGGTCTAGGGGTCACTTGCCATTTTGTCATCATGGGCAGAGGATACAGAATTCATGCCAGGACTCTGGGCAGCCATGTTGGGAAAGGAGAACTGTTGCTGATCATGTAAGAGATGCTGTCTCCATTCACTTCATGTAGGCAAGCCTAAAAACTCTAGTCTTTCCTGAAACCAAGATTGGAGAGTCTGTTCATTGTTTGCCTAGTAATTGGGAAACCAATAGCAGCAGAGGTGGGGTGGGACACCACATGTATGAATACCCCCCACACCAGAAGGAACATTCTCTGGGACTGGGTTAAGGCTTTCCAGTGGTGTAGCTACCATAGGTTACTCATGAATCTGTAGACAACCGTCATCTGTGCTCTTCTAGTAACTTAGTCAGACTCATTAGTTCACCAAGCCAGACATGGACTCTTCTCTTTGGTATATCATTGCTGTCCTATGGGGTTAGTTCACATCTCCCTGAGAAGCTATCTTGACAGGGACTGCTTTTAGTTTTGAAGAAGTCTGAGAAGATACAAAGAAAGCCAAAAGCTTCAGTAATGGCTGGATCCTGAGAGACCCAGTTAGCCATGGAGAAATAATGGACTCACAATTCCAGGCCCTGTTCCTATCCCCCAGGGATAAAATATGCTCACCTCTTTACTCCATCTTTTGAGTGGGTTATTTGTTTTCTTGTTCCTTTGTTTTTTTTAATAACTTATGTATTTTGGATGTTAATCATTTCACTGCTGAAGGTTTCTTCCTACTCTGTGGGTTTTCTCTTCACTTCTTTGATTGTTTCTTTCCCTGTACAAAAGCTTTTGAGTTTCATGAAGTCCCATTGGTCGATTATTGACATTATTTCTTGTGCAGCTGCTGTCTGATTTAGAAACATCTTTAAAAGTGTTCAACATCAGTAATAATTGAGGAAATGCAAATTAAAACCACACTAAGGTTTCATCTTAACTCAGTAAGACTGGCTATGATCAAGAAAATGAATGATACCAAATGCTGGAGAGGTTATAGGGAGAGGGGAACACCCATTCACTGCTGGTGGGAATGAAAACTCATGCAACCCCTATAGAAAGCTATATGGGGAACTCTTAAAGACTCAAAATAAAACTACCACCTGATCCTGTCATAGCACTCCTGTGTATATACCCACAAGACTAATCCTATCACAAAGATACATGCACATCTATGTATATTGCAGCTCTCTTCACAATAGTGAAGAGCTAGAAGCATCCCAAGTGTCCTTCAACTGATGAGTGGATAAAGAAAATGTGGCACATCTACACAACGGAATTCTATGCAGTGGTAAAGAAAGATGACATCATGAACTTTGTTGGTAAATTATGCTAAGTGAAATAACACAGTCCCAGAAAAACAAATGACATATGGTGTTCCTCATTTGTGAAACCTAGCACCAAATCCCCATTTGTAAGGCAAACCAAATATTTTTTTTGTGTTTTTTGTAAATTTAATACCCAATGGTACTCATCAACTTAGTATGTAATGTGGAAATGTAAAGTAATATTTTTTCTTTATCTGCCTACAACTCTACTGTCAATATGTGAACATTATAATTTGGGTATATGTGTGGCATGTATATGTGCATATTTTGAAGTGATACAAAATGGAACGAATAGAATAACAACAACAACAACAACAACAACAACAAAAGATTGCATCAGCCAGGCGTGGTGGCACACACCTTTAATCCTAGCACTCAGGAGGCAGAGGCAAGTGGATCTTTGTGAGTTCAAGGCCAGCCTGGTCTACAGAGTGAGTTACAGGACAGCTGGGGCTACAGGGAGACCCTGTCTCAAAAATACCAAAAAAAATAAATAAATAAATAAAATAAAAGATTGGATTAAAGAACCGACTGAAATAGTAAACTTCTCCCCAAAACAGTAAACTTCTGCATCGAAAAGTGTGAAGAAGACTGAGAAAAAGATGCAAGACATGTATGGCAGAATGTGTGATCTCTGGTGGGATTGGGGGGTCAAGGAAAGGGTATAAATTTCATTAAAAAATTTTGTATGAAATACACAAAACTTCAAAAAAAAACATTTAAAAATATGCTCACGTTGTCATTCCCAACTGTTCACTAAAAATTCATTGCCTGTGTTAGTGATGCTGTGTTGCTCATGCATAGGAAGTGCTCGGTCTCAGGGTGGTACATGGAAGGGAACTGTGGTTTCATGCATTATGTCCACTCTGAGCCCAGGAAGGTGACAACAGCATCACACTGAAGGAAAACAGCAGCCTGTATTTTCAATAGAGGGCACTCAATCTGAGTTTCAGAGTCAAATTCTCTGAAACCCATTATAACTCATTAGGTACCAATGGGAAGCAGAACAAAGCAATGGACCCTGTGGATCAACCCTGGGAGAAGAAAAACACATTCTCCTTTCCCTAACAAGAAAAGCAGATGGGATGATGGGAGGATGGAGCAGTAGACTAGATCCTGCTAATATACGTGGCTTCGGACAAACCAGATGGCAGATAATTGAGTTATAATTCATCCAATAAGTGTTTATTGAGCACCTGTTATGTGGTAGGCACTGTGCCAGGTGCTAAAGATATTAAATCCAATTACACAGACAGTATCTTCAAGAATTTTATATCTAGAGAAGAAGACAAGCACATGGGCCAGCAATTACCCAACAATGAGACGAGCAGGATTATGATTCTATTACTGATTACAGCTATCACTTATCTGCTGTTTACTCTATGCCTGGCATTGAACTAAACACTTTTAGTGTTGTATAATACATACTCTCTCAACAAGTCAATGTGGAAAATATTTGTGTTTACCCATTCTTATAGATGATGAAATTGAAAATTAGAGCGTCTGACTTTCATTTTGCCTGTGTTTATGATACTTATATATTTCCCAGTTAGGATGTGGAGACTTGTCTAACTCCAGATCTTGTCCCCACAGGTTGATATGGAAATCTATGGAAGGAAAAGATGAGTCAGTCAGTCATAAGGAGGGAAGATAATCTTTGATTGAATGTTAAAATATGAGGCATGGCTTCACAAAAAGTGTTAATGGACAGAGTAGGAGAAGGATGCATATATGAGCTTCAAGGAAAGGATGGACTTACACTACTCCACAGAGATGTTCATAGCATGCCTCCATGCTGAAAATGCTTTAAATTGGAAAGATGACAGAGGTGAACCCAGGTAAGAGGTATAGGGGGAAAGACTAGTGGACCTATGTGAGCTGAGTCTAGAACAGTCAGTAAGTTCTAATCATGGTGAGCTTGATGTGACAAGCTGAGCTTGAAATGGATTATATACAGGCTTGAAATCGGTAGAAAACTCTTCAAGCAGGTTAATCTAACCATAATTTAGTAGCACTGTAAGGGAAGGGAGTGGGTGGGGAAGGATAAGGGGTCTGGTTAAGATGGGGGCAGTGAGAGGAAGAAGACTATGGGCATCTGACTGGAAAGATGATGCTCAACAACAGTACTATGTCTAGGAAACCATATAGAAGCAGTTTAAGGGCAAGTTATGCAAGTTAAACCACAGTAGAGTTGTAGCAAATGATTGCAATAAGGTCCATGCTTAGGTTGTTCCTTCATAGCTCCCAGATACAAGATCAGAAGGCTCTAGAAGATTTTAAAGTTGGATGCCTTTGTTAAAGCACACCTTGGGATATAATTCTGTATTATTGTTTTGTTCTGAAATGAAAAAAAGAGAAGAAAAGAAAAACATGAATCTCAGTAGGTGTGCTGCACTTGTTAGATTGTTTTTGCTCTGGGGTCAATTTTTTTAATTCTATCCTCTCTTCTCTCATTTGCATATTCCTAAGAAGTTTTGTCCTATAATCCTCCCCCTTAGTTTTCTTATCTTTAAAAAGAGTATATGTTTCACAAGGTAGGATAATTCATGAAATGATAAAAGCAAAGCATTGACTGCATGGAAAATTTACAGTTATTTCCTCTCCATATGACCATGGGGCTGATTTCTGGGAGGGTGTCCTTCCTTTGAAGCCAAGAGCCTGCGGTATGAGAAGATCTTTCTTTTTTTTTTTTCTTTTTTTTTAAAAAAAATATGGAACGCTTCACGAATTTGCGTGTCATCCTTGCGCAGGGGCCATGCTAATCTTCTCTGTATCGTTCCAATTTTAGTATATGTGCTGCCGAAGCGAGCACGAGAAGATCTTTCTAAGAGTTCTTCAGGCTGCAGCTTCTTGCTGCAGGCCCACCATCCCACAGAAGAAAGAAAGCAGAAGTGCTCCCCTGGCCCAAGAGACCTGCTCTTCAGGATGTCTTGTCACCACTGGTAGATCCCAAGTTCCTCGTGAACATTCACTGTGACTCTTTCTAATACTGAGCAGTCAGGTTAACCATAAGCTCCTTCTGATGAGCACACGAGGTCACATGGAAGCCTGTCTTCTATGCTGTGCTCTGGGCAACAGGGTTTCATTGTTTGGGCTGCTGCTTCTTTTGCTAATAATCTGCTGCTTCTTTTTGCTAATAAACAGGACCAGAAAGCACTTCCAACCTTAGAGATCCATACTGTTTTATGATCCTCAATTTATACAGTATTCAGGACCTGCTCCTATCCATGGTCATAGATGGGACAGAAAAAAGATGAGTTTGAAACTGTCAATAAAGCTTTTGGGGACTTGATCAGCCATGGAACATCTGGATGAGACTACTGGGGACCTGGATAGACACAGAGCATCCAGATGAGTCTACTGGGGACCTGGAAAGACATAGAGCATCCAGATGAGACTACTGGGGACCTAGATAGATATAGAGCATCCAGATGAGAATACTGGGGACCTAGATAGACATAGAGCATCCAGATGAGACTACTGGGGACCTAGATAGACATAGAACATCCAGATGAGACTACTGGGGACCTAGATATCCATGGAGTATCTGGGAAAAGACAAGGAATCCAAAGAACTGGAATAAAAATCCTTGCTTCAATTAATCCAAGCAGGGAACCTCAGGGCCACCAGGCTTACTATTTCTCTGCATCTGCAGATGTGTCCCACTGGTAAGTGGAGTATCTTACCCCTTAAATAGCCCCCAATTCTCTTCTAGCTCTTCAATACCTATCATGAACTATTATTTAACTAGAGGATTTGATGTACGTAATAGCTCCATGACTAGTTCCCTAAGAACTAGATTCTACCAGAAATCAATGGAACTGTTTGTCATTGATAAATAGGCAATGAAGTTTGAGCTGATTAAAATAAAGGCTCTAGAGAGAAATTTACTGGAGGACATGAGCAACTGAGTCAGAGCCAGGAGACATGTCCGCACCAACTGAGGAGGTATGCACATCCTCTCCTCGTGTCCGCACCAACTGAGGAGGTATGCACATCCTCTCCACATGTCCGCATCAACTGAGGAGGTATGCACATCCTCTCCACGTGTCCGCACCAACTGAGGAGGTATGCACATCCTATCCACGTGTATGCATCAACTGAGGAGGTATGCATATCCTCTCCACGTGTCCGCATCAACTGAGGAGGTATGAACATCCTCTCCATGTGTCCGCACCAACTGAGGAGGTATGCACATCCTCTCCACGTGTCCGCATCAACTGAGGAAGTATGCACATCCTCTCCACGTGTCCGCACCAACTGAGGAGGTATGCACATCCTCTCCATTGTCTCTTACATCCAAATAATTTTTGGAGGCATGGTATCATGTAGCCCTAGCTAACTTTGAACTCACTGTGTTGACAACAATAAATCTGAACTCCTTATCTTCCTGCCTCTATGTCCTGAGGGCTGAGGTAACAGGTATGTCCCGCCATTGACACTTTATGCAGTGATGGGGACTGGGCCAGAGGCCTTCTAGACAAGCATTCTAGAAATCCAGCTCTGTTATCCACAGGTTAAGCAACAGAACATGGCAGAGGCTGAGCCACCTCAGATATCTTGTGTGCCAATAACTTTAATACCATCACACTGTAGTAGAGTGTAGGTAATCCAAGCTAGAATAAGTAGCAGAGTTCTCTTTCTTTCCATGAACTCTGACAAGATTCCAGAAGCTCCACAGTAAATACACTATACTGAAATACCTGTTTCCCCCTAGGAGATTCTAGGATCTCAGGCACCCAGTATAGACCATTTGAGCTTCAGGGTCTTCTTTAGGAACTTCATGTCCCTTGAATTTTACAAGTCACTTAAATATCTGTTTTAGAACATAAATTAGCCTAGATGTGATAGAAATCACTGCTTCTCACTGTGTGGCAGTCTCTGACACTACCACCTCTCTGTAAACATGACCCCATCCTTTGCAAATGGACACCTCTTAAGTGAAGTGTCCAGTCCTGGCCTTGGCTATTCCATCCCTTTCTCTGCCTTCATATCATTCATCAACAAACTCACCTTTATGTTTCCCCAGCACCCAACCAGGTGTCCATGCCACATTCCAGTTCTGAAACTCTCCTTCAATTTGAATGTGACTATGTCCACATCAGTCCTGCACCTGCACAGGAGTTTAGCAATAAGCACTTGCTCAGGCCCTAAGCAAGCACCCTCATTTCTGAATAACATCCAGAGCTGATCCATACACATAGCTGCCAAGGGCTTTCCATAGAGTTTCCACCATTTTATGTTCAAAGCACTATTTCAGAGAGAGCCCTCCATCTCTGGTGTTTTTCCAAAATTCCAAGCCGCCCAAAACCTCAGCAAACCACACAAGAAGACCCACTTGATAGATCTTTCATATGCAGATGAAAAGCATAATCATTTAACAGTTCTCCCAGAATCCTGAGAAACAACATCAATTGTAGAGCATGTACATGCCCCTGGTATATTCTGAAAACAGCACAGACCAGACAATCACTAGAAAACATAAACAAACAAAAACTCATCCACACCTGTCCATCTGTAACCTCTGATCCAATTTAACAAGCCTGCTTTACAAATTAGCATAGAATATTATAACAAAGACTAAAGTATGCTAATTGATGACTCACACCTTGACGTTTATTATTATTTAAAAGTGGGTCATGAAATTTACAAATCTGGGGCTGGAGAGATGGCCTAGCGGTTAAGAGCGCAGACCGCTCTTGCAGAGGACCCGGGTTCGATCCCCAGCATCCACATGGCGACCGAGAACCGTCTGAAACTCCAATTCCAGGAGAACTCCAGTTCCAGGGGAATCCGACACCCTCTTCTGACCTCTGCGGCATTGCACGACACGGGTGCACAAACTTGCATGCAGACAGTACAGCCTGCAAATTGGTTTTACATGAAGGATGCTTGTACTCATGGATTATCACTTATAGCTAAAAAATGGAAAAAAAAAAAAAACAGAGCGATATGCAGGACAGTCATGGCAGAATGCATGATCTCGGTTGGGGTGGGGGTGGGGGGGAAGGGAAGGGGAGATATGCCTGAACTGAATTGGAAAATGATGTATGAAATGCACAAAGCATCAATAAAAAATATGTTAAAATAAATAAATAAATAAATAAAAATAAAAAAATAAAAGAAATTTACAAATCTTTTGCCATTATTATTACAATGTCAGTTATTCTTCAACAACTGTTTATTGACATCCAAGTTCTAATGTAGAGGCCTTCCTTCATCTTGAGAAACTCACTTTCTAGAATGATCACACAATAAAATCCCCACAATCCATTGTTACAGAACCTTAAACGAGAACATAGATGAAACTATAAATCATCTTGCACACAGTGGGGAGAAGGCAGGTCTAATCTGTATCTACCTGGAAGTCGATGACCTGGAAGTCATTGCTGCTAAGGACATTCCAGGAATAAAATGAATGCTGAAACAGCTCTGAGGATGACAGACAGGAAGGTGTCTATCAGAGTGTAGACTAAACTCATAATACAGGGACTGAAAAGTGGACGACTCTAAACGGCTATAGTACATTCATTTCTCTCTCCAGCTGGACTTATTTGACCGCTGTAGTCTACACAGTCAGCAGAGTTTCAGATGAACTCTTCTGTTGTGTGCCATTTCCTATGTAAACACAAAGGGACAAAGACAATTAGAATACAAGCAACTTCCTCTCTGGGTGACAGCACGACCTAGGAATAGTGTTCATGACATAACTTGCTAGATTTAATCCTGCCTAATTTCAACAAAGCCTGAGAAACATGGTTGCTAACTACACCACAGGAGGTAAAACTACAGATTTTATTATGGAAAGTAGGAGGAAACTGTGCAGTGTGAGGGACAACTATTTATTGCCATGCTTAAGGAACACAACACACACACACACACACACATATACACACATGCAAACAAACAATTCAGTCGTTCACAAGTTAAAAATGGGTTACAGAGGACCTGTGTTCAATTCCCAACACCCACATAGTAGCTAACAACTGTCTGCAACTCCAGTTCCAGGGGAATCTGATGGCCTCTTCTGACCTCCATGAGCATTGCACATGTGTGCACCTGCTTACACGTAAGCAATCCATTTGGTTTTTTGTTTGTTTGTTTGTTTGTTGCAAGAAATACACTGGTATACATAAAATAAAAATAATAAAATATTTTAAAAAATGGATTACAGCAACCTATTATCATTATTGTTGAATCAGTGTTGGATAGGCTTCAGGTACAATGACTTTAAGTTCGGATTAGATTTTGAAGTACAATTGTTATAGAGCGATTGCTGTCCCCTACCTTTGTATTGTGTTCTATCAAAGTAACTGTTTATAAAAGAAGTGAGATTGGAATGGTTTCTGTGAATTCCTGAGAAGTAAAGGGAAGTTTCCCCACTGTAAAAAGAAAGAAAGAGAAAGAAAGAAAAAAGAAGAAAGGAAGGAAGGAAGGGGGAGAGAGGGAGGGAGGGAGGGAGGGAGGAAGGGCACTATATGGCCTGCTTCATAATGTACATTTCATATCAACAGGCAACAGAAAGGCATCTTATAATACATCTGCATTGTGTTTCAATCATTTGTGTCAAATTGGGCTGAGATAATTATATTATAGAGTTGGTAATTGGGAAAGCCAAAAGAAAGAGGAGTTAGTGAGCTAGACAAGATGTGGTCATATAGTAGGTGTGTATGATGTAATTTATACTTATGAGCGGCATAGAGATATAAGCAAATTATTCAATCCTATAAAACACAACTCATATCACAGCCATAATTATGATCCTCAAAGGCAAAACCATTACTTTAAAGGTCTCTAGATTTCTTTTTCTGGGATTAGCATCACCTTTGAAAATTTCCTGGTAATTACATGGCACCTCCTTGCTAAGAACATGCAGGTAAGAAAATGAAAAGTACCAGGCATGAAAGCATGGCACAACAATGAAGTACACTGCCCCAGTTGGAGAAACAGCTGTCTCAGTGACCAATAACATCTCTTGGACATGGTTATCCTTGGGAAGGATGCTTGAACTTCCTTATTAAATAAAGGCAAGTGGAAGATTAGCTACCAGGTCACAACTGGGAAGTACCAGTGACAGAGTTTTGCTTTAATACCCATAAGACTAGCTGCACTTTTGACCTGCCCTGGAAAATTCCACTGGCAGCTGATTAAAAGTGTTTCTCTTGGCAAGTACCCACCAGCCGTTCCCACCTGTGGTCACAGGCTGACTCTGTCAGCAATGTTTATTACATTTGTAACTCTGTGGGCTAATCTGATCTATTAAAAGAGCCCTACGTGTAGGTACCAACTTTAGTGACTCTTTTTTATTGAGTAATTATTGTACACAGAGCTTTTTATTCTCTTTCTCTCACATACAACCAAGGGCTTGAGAAGCTAATAAATTAAAGAAGTTACTCTATGGGGCTAGAGAGATGGCTCAGCGGTTAAGAGCACCGACCGCTTTTGCAGAGGACCTGGGTTCGATTCCCAGAACCGTCTTTAACTCCAGTTCCAGGGGAATCCAACGCCCTCTTCTGACCTCCATGGCATTGCATGACATGGGTGCACCAACCTACATGCAGACAGTACACTCAAATACATAAAAAAGAAGTTATTCTGCTATAGAAAGACAAATACATAAGGCATTAGCACATAGTCTTTCACTCAAAAATATTAATACAGGAGAAAACTGCTTTTTGCCCCCTCACCTTTTCCGTTCTCTGTGTGGCAGTTGAAGACTCATAATTTGTCAAGTGAGAGAGCTACATATGTTGTATGTATGTAGTAGAAATATGTACCCTGTTCGTTTGGTGGTCACATCACAGGATCGTAAAGCAGAAGTGTAGAGTATCTGCAATATGAGGTCCTTTTTACCCATCATCCCCTTCTCTGTCCAAGAGGGATTATTTTCTATATTTGCTTATTCTATACAAACTTAAGCTGGAAATAGATCAAATATGAAATATAAAAAAGATCAAATATGACGTTTTCTTAGTGGTCCATCTGGTGTTGCCACAAAAGTTTCCAAAGTAATTGCCAGCACCTCTCTTGAACCTGTGTGATGAGTCCTTGCTCAGTGGCCTTTGTGCTAGCAATGCAGGACTCATCCCAGCTGACCTGCTTGTATTATTGGACAGACTTTAATCTCAGCATTATACAACTCACATTTTTCCTTCAGCAAACACTATTTACAGTTCTGTCCCAGAAGTAACAACCCAATCAAAATAGAATTTCATAGAGTACTACAGTGTGGATTGGTTTCTGGGGGACTGTGCAACAGGTGCCTGTGTTTATCACCTTCTATTATGAAACTTATACTGTGCAATTGCAAAATGCACGGTTAATACTAGGACTTAACTCATAAGTAATGAATTGTAAATAAGAAGGTTTAGCAGCAGCCAGAAACATTTTCACATACTCAAATGCCAGCATTCTCAAACACAGTATCATCGATATTAAATCAACACATCATACCTCTGCCTTTCTACCTGTCCTTTTCAATGGCATAAACTGTCAGCTGAACTGTATCCCTCATAATGAATGTGGCCATCCTTAGACTGGAAAGAGAAACTTTTCGATAGTAGAAACAGAGAGGTTTTCAGAACACTCTGCCACAGAATTGGCCTAAGGATAAAAAAGCCAATTAGAAATCATAAAATAGCAAATTTCTGAGCCAAAATCATTTTGGAAAAGGATCTACTTATAAAAATGTATCAGAAATGTGTTCTATGAATATAGAGACTTGTTTTTTCTAAAAGTTCAAAATAAGCAAGCTGTGGTTCTGAGTGCTCAGTTCTCTGGAGCTGAAAGCTTATTACTGCTTTGCCTCTTGGGAGCCTCCTCTTCATTGTCAAGCTGGGGTCCCATCACCATCAGTGTCTTCTATGTGGCATTTGAAGGATCAAATTAAATGCTGTAACCATAGAAACTAAAACAGCAAAGAACTAAATAGTTCGAAAGAACTGAAACCTTCTTACCAACATCAGCATCTAATCAACTTCATTTTATAAACACGGAGACTGAGGCCGAGAGATACTGAAATTTATTCACTACACCAGGCCAATAGTGGAAATCTGTCAAAATCCGTCACTGCTTACTGAGCGTACCTCTTCTTAAACAGCACAGAATACTCACGACATTCAAATATGCTTAAAGATAAGTGCAGTACGAGTGTGTAATGTGCTTTTTTGAGAAAATAATCCCACCTCTCTCCTCTCATATCTGGTGGTTTCCGCCATTTTAGCATTTGTATAAAAGATGACACTTGCAACACTGGCATATAACAATTAGCTAATTGAATTTTGTAACAGATGGTGGAAGTTTATAAATTGCATCAATTA
Source organism: Rhizomys pruinosus (assembly GCA_009823505.1). Taxonomy (NCBI): domain Eukaryota; kingdom Metazoa; phylum Chordata; class Mammalia; order Rodentia; family Spalacidae; genus Rhizomys; species Rhizomys pruinosus. Next base: position 1,119,652 of record VZQC01002241.1, on the reverse strand, counting down.
ATGAATAAATAAAAACAAACTGTTGCTCTCATTAGTGTCCCTAAAATATGTAAATGGCATATATTTATTTTCAGGGCACACAGATGGAGACGTTGAGGCCCACAGAGCTTCAGTTGGCTCCTGGGCAGGTGAAGAGGCAGACATTCAATCTGAAAAGAAATTTCAACAGGCTACCACTCATTTTTCTTTGTGTCTATAACAAAGCCTAGCAGAGATTGTTTACAGTCCTTCCTTCCTGTCTCCTTATCAGCTATTTTTTTTTTATTTCAATTTGGCCTTGGCACAGAACAAGTTGCACAAGCAGTGAACTTCCTGGACTACAATCAAGACTCTGTTTTTCCTTTTCCATGAGGTCTCACATCCAGAGGCCAGGGACAAAGAGAGACTGGGACCTTGTCACGAGTGCCAGAGAAGAGAAGAGGAAATCTTCCACTGAGAAAAGCGTGAAGAACAGTCTAGATGTTCCCACTTCCAGTAGTGGCTTGCTGTAGAAGCGACCACTTCATGCTCTTCCAACCACCAGAACATCTGTCCACGAGCGGCTCTGGGGAGCGCCCCCAGGTGTGCGGTCCTGTAGCCACCACAGTGGTGGGGCAGAGCCAGACCCTACAGAGTGTGCTGTGGATAGCTTCTCGCAAGGCAGCACTTCACTGATAGTTAGCAACACATTAAAATGCCATTGTAGACAATATTTTATTTATAAACACTTATAAATATTTATCATAAATGACTACTTAAATAGGAGCTCATGAAAAAACAAATCTATTACATTGTATTAAAAATTCTTCAGATGCTTAATTGTGGGAATATTTAGACAGACCATTAAAAATTTATACTTTATTTCTTGAGAAGTGAGGGGCAAACTCACTTAAACTTCCTTATTTAGCTGAGGGGCAAGTTTGACAGGATGCCACACAAAACAGGGACTCCAGCTCCAGTCCTCCCGTCTGGAAGTTAAATACATTTGCCCTTCCTGCCAAAGAAAGCAACCATTTTAAAATCTTTTCTTTAAAAATTGTCAGAAAAGATGGGCGCATTCTAGATCAATGACCTAACCTTACCTGAAATCACAATATGTCATGTCTGGAAATGTACCTGATTAAGCATTCTCAGGTTCTTTAGCTATTTTAATCAGATCCCAAATGCAATTGGCAGTCCTATTTTTCAACCAGGAAGAAAAATGGTTATTGCCTGCATTGATTTGCTGTGCGGCATACCATCTCACCTTCTGCTGTTCTGAAAAATATAATTAAACCATTTTATTTTGAGGCTGATTGTTTAGCAAAGTATAAATATCTATATGTAAAATTTCCTCTTTGCCCTGAAAAAGAAGCTGAACAGGGCTAAATGGTCTGAATCGGCTCTAGGAAATTTCTTTCTTTTGAGAAATAGTGTAATTCACAAATATTATACACGTTTACTTCTATTACTACATTTTATACATTGCAACACAGCATATTATCTAGCATCTGTATCATGGTTATCATACAAACTCTTTAAGATGTCATGCATTTGAAGGGTTGAAGCACAATGGCCCACTTGAAAAGAAAATTACAATCCCTTCAAATATTTCCAAGATGCTCCTTGGAATATTCTGGGGTAGTCCCAACAACACACCTCTCAGTTATGCTGTTTCATTGATCAGTACCAGAAAAGTTCACTCTACTCCCTTACTAAACTGTTCAAGACAGCATCGTAGCCAGTTAGGGTCATCTTTTCAATCTGAGGCCTCTCAACCCCACTGTCTGCTTTGAATGATATGAAATATATTTTGAAAACTAAGGTTATTATTTGTAGTAGAGAATGTTGTATAAGAAAGGTGGACTAGGGCTGGAGAGATGGCCTATCGGTTAGGAGCGCTGAATGCTCTTGCAGAGGACCTGGGTTCTATCCCCAGCACCCACATGGTGGTTGAGAACCGTCTTTAACTTCAGTTCCAGGGGA
>VZQC01002241.1:1080208-1112708 GCA_009823505.1 Rhizomys pruinosus | reverse complement strand
CTTTGTAGACCAGGCTGGCGAGTGCTAGAATTAAAGGCGTGCGCCACCATGCCCGGCTAACACTGTTTTATTTTTATATCGACTTTACAGAAGCTAAGTGAGGCAGAGAGAAACGCGCAGGAGGGGAGAGGGGAGGGATGCGAAGCTGTTTGGGTCATGGCAAACGGCACTGTGCTCCTCCGTGGAGGCAGAGGTGCCGCTCAGCACCACAACTTTGCATTCCCTGTCCCTCCATATGGAGAGATGGCTCAGTGGTTAAGAGCGCCTACTGCTCTTACAGAGGACCCGAGTTCTATTCCCAGCACCCACAGGGTGGCTAAGAACCGTCTTTAACTCCAGTTCCAGGGGAATCTGATGCCCTCTTCTGACCTCCGCAGCATTACACGATACGGCTGCACCAACCTACATGCAGACAGTACACTCATACACATAAAAATAATTAAATAAATTTTAAAAGATTTTAAAGAAAGAAGGGTGCTTTTTGGGTGGGGGTGGGGGCGTCTTTTCGAGACAGGGTCTCCCTGTAGCCCCAGCTGTCCTGGAACTCGCTCTGTAGGCCAGGTTGGCCTTGAACTCATAAAGATCCTCCTGCCTCTGCCTCCCAAGTGCTAGGATTAAAGGAATGCGCCACCACGCCTGGGCCTGGGCTTAGGGTCTCCTCCCTCTGCCTCACTGTAAGCAGCAAACATGGCTGTTGTTCTGCCCTGATGGCTGGATGGCACAGCACAGAACGACTTCTTCCGTGGGTCGGGGGAGGGTGACTGACGGTTCTCAGGCATGAAGTCAGACCCACCCTACTTGGTGTTGTGACTTCCTTGCTGCATGTATAGACCTCACTTTGCTATATTGCTTGGCTCTTTGCTCCTAATACTGGAGCTGTCTTCGCTGTTGTTCGCTGTTGGAATCATCCTGGATGAACCCTGCAGTAGAGGTGAGTAGTGCAAGCAGATTTCAGAACTCATTCTGCAAGTCTGAAACCGGTAAGCACCGGTAACTGCTGACCTTCTACCTGCAGCTCCCTCCAACCCCCATTATAGTTTGTTCCTACAGAACTTTGACTGTTCAGATAAGTCATATAAGTGGAATAAAATAGGTGAGCTTTCTGTGACTTGTTGTTTTAGTTGCATGATGTCTTCAAGGTTCATCCTTGTAGTTTGTGACAGTATTTCCTTTTTTAAGGATGAATAATATTCCACTGCATACCTGTCTCATAGTCTGTTTTTCATTCCTGTGTTGTTGGACTTTTAGGTGGCTAAGGCTATTTTGAAGACATGTTTATTCAATCATTTTGCTCACTTTGAATTGGGTTATTTGTGTTCCTATTGAAGAATTATACATTCTCAATAACAGGATAACCAGGGGATTCTGGAAGCCAGTCTGGTGCTAAGAAAAAGAGGACTTGGAATCACAGTATCCTGCCTATGCAAGAACATGAGGCTCTTGAAAGCAAGAACTCCTATTGATTTTATGCTAAGTTTGAATAGAACCCTATTTACTGCTCTTAAGCATTAATAGCAATTGATACTTATGGGAGACCAACTATGCATCAAGCATTGTTCTAAGTAATTTCCATAAATTGACTCATTTATCACCACACGTACAGCATAAGATCTTTTATAATGCTGTTTCACTGATGTTAATCAAGGCTCTGAAAATTAAGCAGAATAAAGTGCAGCAACTCCATGGACCAAGTTCAAAGTCCTTGTTTATCCCAACGCTAGGTGCCTTCATCCCATCACTACAAATCTCTTCAGGAAGTCTAGAGGCCTTGCCAGGTGTAGGGCACCCGGGTGAAGAACAGAGTATAGCTTAATTTCTCACAGAAAGTGTCTACTTCTCAACCTGGGCCAAGATCAAGGCCTTTGTCCCCTTCATCACAGCCACAAGGATCTTAGGCTTAGAGAAAACCAGAAAGGGTAAAGGAGTTACAATAACTTTTCTCTAACAACAACACAAGGCCCACACTAAGCCTACAATCTGTAGAGTGCAAGGACCTAGCTAGGTGGTTGGAAGGAGAGCAAGGAAGAATATGCAGGGCCAAGACCACAGCACTGCATGCGTTCTCTGTCTAGGTTATTACAGGAGCTTCCCACCAAGGAGCCATTAACTCTGGAACCAGCCCCTTATGTTTATTTATTCAGTAAAAATACACAATTCTCCTCAACTAGGGACTTCACTTGCAGCATGACATGAATGGGGAATCCTAGAGAGAGTTTCCCATGGTTTTCAAATTGTGAAGGGGTCAGGTCATAATGGAAAGCCCATACCAGCAATGAGAGGTGAGACGGACTGCTGTGTGTCACTAGACGCTGGTCATTGGAGTAAAATAACTTGTCTGATGAGCCTAAATAAACTTTTTGCTGGCCCTTGTGAAATGCTGAAATCTGTCCACTCAAGGTGAGAGGCAGAGAGACCACAGCAGCATCACACAATGCAGGGACACAGTCTGAAGGAATGGAAGCAGGCCTCCAGGCCTCCACTGATCGAACACACACATCCAACTGCTGGAAAATATAGATTCAGGCAATTGAGACCTAATTCTTAACCCAAATGAATTAACATTAACCTTCATTAAACAGTCATAACTATGTTTCAGGCAAAGCCTGGTCAGGGTCAGAGTCGGAAAGAATTGATTAGCCTTGAAAAGGATATCTTCACTTTACACAAGTGGAGACGGGACATAGATCTGTGACCTGGGGAGTTTTCCTTACTCTATATGTCCACTTAGCAAAGATAATATTGCAGCTTGCTAGTCTATTGTGGAGACAAGGCCGGTGAGGCAATGCGTGAGTTCAGTTGATTGACACAATATAGGTAATGGAAAGCAAGGGAAATGGGTTTGTAATAATAAATACAGTCATTGATCCAGGATTATGAGAATTTGATACAACATATTGGGGTCAGAAATACAACATGACTTTGATGCAAATATTCAGACAATGAAGTTAAACAAAAGTTTCAGTTTGAATAAACCAAGTATCTTAGAACCAGTGATCCATCCAGTGTGAGTCACAGATCCATCCAGTGTGAGTCACAGATCCACCCAGTGTGAGTCACAGATCCACCCAGTGTGAGTCACAGATCCACCCAGTGTGAGTCACAGATCCCCAAGCAAAGAATGGGTGCTGCCATTTGGTTTTCTTAAAAAATATATTTTTATTTATTGTTTTTATTTTATGTGTATGAGTGCATTGCCTGCTTAAGGTGTCATGTAATGTTCTGAAACAAACATTAGAAAACATCCAGATGCTGAACACTTTTTAAGATGTTTCAACATCATTAATAATTAAGGAAATTCAAATTAAAACCACTCTCAGATATCATCTCACTCTGATACTACTGGCTAAGATCAAGAAAACAAAAGACACCAAATGCTGGAGAAGTTTTGGGGAAAGGGGAACACTCATCCACTGCTGGTGGGAATGTAAACTTGTACAACCACTGTGGAAAGCAGTGTGGATAACCCTTAAAAGACTCAAAATGAGCTTACCACCTGACCCAGCCATACCACTCCTGGGTATATACCCACAAGACTCATCCTACTGCAAAGATACATGCACATCCATGTTTATTGCATCTCTCTTCACCACAGCGAAGAGCTGGAACCAACCCAAATGCCCCTCAACAGACAAGTGGATTACAAAAATGTGGTACATCTACACAATGGAGTGCTAGTCAGTGGTAAAGAAAGATGACATTGTGAACTTTGCAGGCAAATGGATGGAACTGGAAGTAACACAGTCCCAGAAAAACAAGTGGCGAATGGTATCCCTCATTTGTGGATGTTAACAACAAGTTGAAAGGCAAGCTGAACAACATTATTGTTATATTTCTATTTATCTGAAAGCAACTATGTTGTTATAATGTAAATCTCTTAATGGGCTCTAGAATCGACCCGCCACTTACTTTCAGACTCTGTAATTACTGTATTTGCATGGAAAGTATGTATTCATATTTTAGAGTAATATAAAATTAAAGGAGGAAAATGTGAATTCCTAAACATAAAAAAGACTGAGAGAAAGATGTAGGACTGTTATGGGAGAATGCATGATCTGGGGTGGGATGGGGGCAAGGGCAAGGGAATATGTCAAAACTGAACTGAAAAATGATGTCTGAAATATGCAAAACATCAATAGAAGCATTATATTAAAGGAAGGAAGGAAGGAAAGAAAGAAGGAAGGAAGGAAGGAAGGAAGGAAGGAAGGAAGGAAGGAAGGAAGGAAAGAAGGAAGGAAGGAAGGAAAGAAGGAAGATCCAGATGCAATTTTGGTTGTCACCACTGGGGGTGGTAAGAAGGATATTGTAGACTCTAGTGATTCTAGCAAGGAAGTTGTTGAATATTCTGTAGCACCAAACAGCACCACCCGTCAGTCATGCGAAGGCTGATGTGATAATAATCACTAATATGATCGTATTTTGTAAGACACTACATAGGTTCTATTAGGAAGTTAATTTATGCTTCTAGTTATATAAGTTACAAAAATATCATTTGTTAATGACATTAACAATTTGTACTCTTTTGTGCATACTCTTATCTCCAGGTGTCCTCAGTAACAATGGGGCTCAGCCATCAGTTATGATGTAGAGACCCTGGAATGAGCTGACTTCAACTGTTCTACTTCTGTGTCCTTGTCCTCTGGGCACTTTGTGGGGACAAGCATGGGCTTGTCTCTCTGGACATCTTTATATCTCGCCTGTGTCATGACTAGACAAGCATAGGCTCTTCTGCATCTTTGATAACCTGAACTAAGCTGTAAGTACCCAATAGTGTGACATAAGGTGAACTTGAAAGCTGCCTCCAGCACAGTGTTTAAAAGAAGACAGCCTCGGGGGCTGGAGAGATGGCCTAGTGGTTAAGAGCGCTGACCACTCTTACAGAGGACCCGGGTTCGATCCCCAGCACCCACATGGTGGCCGAGAACCATCCAAAACTCTAATTCCAGGAGAACTCCAGGTCCAGGGGAATCCGACACCCTCTTCTGACCTCCACGGCATTGCACGACACGGGTGCAGAGACCTACACGCAGACAGTACATTCATACACATACAGAAATAATAAAATAAAAAAATTTAAAAAATTAAAAAAATACTTTAAAAAATAAAATAAAATAAAAGAAGACAGCCTCTTGAAAAGGTGTACTTAACCCTGGTGAGAACAGCTGGTGGATATCCCCAGGCCCAGAGAGCACTATGATGAAGGGAGGTGGTCTTTCCTTGGGTCTGTTGCCTTCCAGACTCATCTCCACCCTTGGTGAGCTCTAATGTTGAACATAGTAAGACACTGCTATTGAGAGAGGCAATTCTGAGCATAGTCAGGAAGACCTTGGCTTTGAATCTCCCATGTCAGCTTTGACTACTGCAAGTGTCCTCTACACTGTTTATGACCATCTCTCTGCCTTGACTTGGCCCCTAGCTTATGGGGAGTTACCAGCTTGCTGTTTCTATTCTCTCCAAATGTTACCTGAGCATGTCAAGCCTTTTTTTTCCCTCTGGTGATATTTCCTATATATTTAAGTCAGTGCTTTCTTAAACTTTTAGTATGAAGCAGAGTCACCCACATGTCACTGAATGACTGCTGGATTTTTAGCTCCAGAGCTTCTGATTTATACCCAATAAATACCTGTATGTTGGTCCAAGAATGAGCATTTCTAACACATTCCCAGCGGATGCCTCTACTGATTTCAGACCATGCTGACTTAATGTCCATTCTGGACTCATCACTTAATATTTTTCATTTTAGAGGTTAAATATTCCTCAGTTCGGGGCTAGACCTAGAGCAGAATCATGTGTTAATTTTTTTAATGAGCAAATTCTGCTCCCCATTCAAGATCCACTGCTTCAGACTCCTGGGAAAATCAGCTCTGGTCACTGGGCATGCATGGTAGCACATGCCTTTAGTCCCATCACTCAGCAGGCAAAGGCAGGAAGATCTCTTGGAGTTCACGGCCAGCCTGTTCTACATATGCCAGGGCTGCATAGTGAGAACTTCTTATTTTATTATTTTTATTTTTATTTTATGAGCATGAGCATATTGCCAGCATATATGTAAGTGGACCTGTGTCATTCAATGGCCTCAGAGGTCAGAAAGGTGTATCAGATCTCCTGGAACTGAAGTTACAGATGGTTGTTTAGCCACCATCTAGGTCCCAGGATCAAGCACAGGTCCTCTGCAAGAGCAGCTAGTGCTCTTAACTGCTGAGCCATCTCTCCAGCCCTGAGAACCTCTTTCAAAACAAACAAACAAAACAAACAAGAGGAGGAGGAAAAGGAAGAAGCTACCCTAAGGAATCTGAATTAAGTAATTTTAATATACCCAGAACATTGTTTTATGTTGATATAAGCTTTTAATATTACCACAATATATGTTAAATATTTTATTTTATGTGTATGAGCATATTGCCAGCATGTGTATAGTGCACCCATGTCATTCAATGCCCAGGAGTTCAGAACAGGGTGTCGGACCCTCTCATTTGTTTATCTTTCTGACACAGTGTCTCTCTGTAGGCATAGATGGCCTCAGTTTCAGGGATCTGCCTGTTACTGCCTCCTGAATACTGGGATCAAAGGAGTGCACCACAATGCCTAGCAAATTTTGAACATTACAAAGTGCTACTCACTTTGTTGTATTTAAAAAACAATTTCATAAAAAACAATTTCAAACTCTACATTTGATTATTACTAGCACAATAATTATTACTAGTACAAATAATCAAAAATATTCCCCCAAAGATGACCACCTTGAAATCTGATTCTCTTTTGTTTCCTCTAAGATTTAATAGAAACTTGTTCATTAGAAGTAAATCTATACATCTACAGTGGGCCCTATATCGCTATGGGATTTACACCTATGAACTCAGCCAATAGTTGATTTAAAAATATTCAGAAAAAGTAATTGCATATGGGGCTGGAGAGATAGCCTAGTGGTTAAGAGTGCTGACTGCTCTTGCAGAGGACCTGGGTTTGATCCCCAGCACCCACATGGCGGCTGAGAACCATCTTTAACTCCAGTTCCAGGGGAATCCAACGTCCTCTTCTGACCTCCGTGTCATTGCATGACATGGGTGCACCAACCTACATGGAGACAGTACATTGATACACATATGAAAATAAATAAAAAGTTTTAAAAAATTATTAGAAAAAGTAATTGCATCTGCACTGAACATGAAATAGCTTTCGTTTTTATTTTTTCACATTTTCCCCTTTAACTTTATATTACTCTAATATATGAATACATACCCTCTATACATATGCCACAGTTACAAAGTCTGAAAATAAGTGGTCAATTAAGTCTAGAGCCCATTAAGGAATTCAAATTATAACAGCATAGTTGCCTTCAGATTATAAGAAATATAACATTAACTTTTCTCAGCTTGCCTTTCAACTATGGATTTCATGCTAGCATCCACAAATGAAGGATACCATTCATCGTTTGTTTTTCTGGGACTGTGTTACTTCACTTAGCATAATGGCTTCAAGTTCATGATGTCATCTTTCTTTACCACTGACTAGCACTACATTATGTAAATATACCACATTTTCTCTATCCAATAGTCAGTTGAGGGACACTTGGGTTGCTTCCAGCTCTTTGATATTGTGAAGAGAGCTGCAGTAAACATAAACGTATATGTATCTCTGCGATAGGATGAGTCTTGTGGGTATATACCCAGGAGAGGTACGACTAGGTCAGGTGGTAGGCTCATTTTCCGTTTCTTGAGAGTTCGCCACACTGCTTTACATAGGGATTGCATGACTTTACATTCCTACCAGCAGTGGATGTGTTCTCCTTTCCCCACAACCTCTCCAGCATTTCGTATCCTTTGTTTTTCTGGATAATAGCCAGTCTTACTGGAGTAAGATGAAATCTTAAGGTAGTTTTAATTTGCATTTCCTTAATTATTTGCATTACCTTAATTAAAAAAACACCTAATTAAGATGTTTCTCAGCCATCTTTACTTCTTTATTTGTGAAGTCTCTGTTCAGCTCTTTACTCCATCTTTTGAGTAGGTCATTTGTTTTCTTCCTCCTTTGTTTTTTGAGTAATTTATACACTTTGGGTTTTTATACACTATGGGTTTTCTCATCACTTCATTGATTGTTTCTTTTGCTGTACAGAAGCTCTTGAGTTTAGTAAGATCCCATTTGTCAATTGTTGACCTTATTGTTTGCACAGCTGCTGAAAGTCTTTTCCTTTGCCTATGTCTTGTAAGTTACTACCAATGTTTTCTTCTATCATTTTCAGAGTTTGGGGTTTCAAACTGAGGTCTTTGATCCATTTGGAGTTGAATTTTGTACATGGTGAGAGGTAGGGGTTTAGTTTTATTCTTCTACAAGTGGTCATCCAGTTTTGCCAATACCATTTGCTGAAGATGCTGTCTTTCCTCCATTGAGTCTTCTTGGCCCCTTTGTCGAATATGAGGTGGCTGAAATTGGATGTCCTCAGGTTTGGATCTTCAATTTTGTTCCATTGATCAAGAATTATATTGAAGAAGAGTGGGGATGGGGGCAACCTTGCTGGGTTCCTGACTTTAAGGGGAACACTTCTAGTTTTTTCCCATTTAGGAAAATGCTGGCTGTGGGTTTATTGTATATGTCTTTAATCGTGTTGAGGAATGTTCCCTCCAGGACTTTAAACATGAAGGCATGCTGAATTTTGTGGAAGGCCTTTTCTGCATTGATTGAGATGACCGTGTGGTTTTTGTCTTTCAGTCCATTTATGTGCTTTATGATTTTTATTGATTTACATTTATTGAACCATCCCTGCATCTCTGGTATGAATCCAGCTTGGTCATGGTGGATGATCTTTTTGATATGTGGCTGTATGCAGTTTGCAAGTATTTTGTTGAGAATTTTTGCATCTATTTTCATTAGTGAAATGGGTCTAAGGTTTTCTTTTTTGGTTGTATCTTTGCCTTGTTTTGGTATTAGAGTGATGTAGGCTTCATAGAAGGAATATGGGAGGTTTCCTTCTGTTTCTATCCTCTTGAATAATTTGAGTAGTAGTGGCTTATAGAATTCTGCCCTGAATCCATCTGGACCTGGGCTTTTTTTTAATTGGGAGACTTTTATTACAGTTTCAATTTCCTCCTTTATTATGGGTCTATTTAAGCTGTCAATCTCTTCCAGGTTAAGTTTTGGTGGATTCCATGATGTCAGGTATTCATCTATTTTGCTTAGGTTTTTCAAATTTAGTAGAGTATAGATTTTTGAAGTATTCCCATAAGAGTGTCTGAATCTTTTCACTATTGTTGTAATGTTTCCCTTTTCATCTCTAATTTGGTTGATTTGGAGTTGCTCTTTCCTTCTTTTAGTTAGTTGGGCTAGAGGTCTATCTATCTTGGTTATCCTTTCAAAGAACCAGTTCTTGGATTCATTGATTTTTTGTATTATTTGTTTCTATTTCATTGATTTCCACTCTGACTTTTGTTATTTCTTCCTGTCTGCCAGGTTCAGGATTCATTTGTTGCTGCCTCTCAAGAGATTTTAGTTGCAATGTTAAGTCATTTATTTGTGCTCTATCTCTTTTCTTAATGTAGGCACTTAGGGCTATGAATTTCCCTCTCAGGACTGCTTTTAAAGTGTCCCATAGATTTTGCTGTGTTGTATCATCCCTTTCATTTAGTGCCAGGAATTCTTTTATTTCTTTCTTTATTTCTCCTTTAACCTATTCCTTATTCAGTAGTATATTGTTTAGTCTCCGTGTGTTCTTGTAGTTAGCAGGGCTCTTTGTGGTGTTGATATTAAGCTTTATTGCACTGTCGTCTGATAAGATGTATGAAATTATTTCAGTTTTTTATATTTGCTGAGGTTTGTTTTGTGACCCAGTATATGGTCGATTTTGGAGAATGTTCCATGGGGTGTGGAGTAGAAAGTATACTTTTGGGTGTTTGGGTAGAAGATTCAGTAGATGTCTGTTAGGTCCATTTCGTGTATCATATTGTACAGTTCAGATGTCTCTGTTTGTTCTTTGTCCAGTTGACCTGTCCAATGAGTTCAGTGGGGTAATGAAGTCTCCCACTATTGTTGTGCTGGGATTGAGCTGTGTCTTGAAGTCCTTCAGTATTTTTATTTTGTTTATGAATTTTGGTGCTCCAGTGTTTGGTGCATATATATTTATGATTGTGAGATCTTCATGGTTGATCGATCTTTGATAAGGATGTAGTGACCCTCTTCATCTCTTCTGATTAATTTTACTTTGAAGTATATTTTGTCTGATATTAAAATAGCAATTCCTGCTTGCTTTTTGGTGCCATTTGCTTTTGAAATATTTTTTTCCATCCTTTACCTTAAGATGGTGTCTGTCCTTGAAGGTGAGGTGTATTTCTTGTAGACAGCAGAAAGATAGATTCAGTTTCTTAATCCATTCTCTCAGTCTGTGTCTCTTGATTAGGGAGTTTAGATCATTAATATTTAGGGTTAATATTGAGAGATGTATATTGCTTCCCTTCAACTTATTTTCTCTTTGCATTTTTGATCTATGTTTGTATTTCTGTGTTTATACCTTCATTAGTTACCCTCTCTTGCTGTTTGGGGATAGCTGCTCATTTCCTTTGTCCTCTGAACTACTTTGAGTATTTTCTGGAGGGTTGGATTTCTAGACATGTATTCTTTCATCTTGTTTATATCATGGAATATTTTCCTTTCTTCTTAGATTATAGTTGACATTTTTGCTAGGTAGAGTAACCTGGGTTGGCATCTCTAGTCGTTTAGTACTGGAAATACTTTGGTCCAAGCTCTTTCGGCTTTCATCATTTGTGTTGAAAAATCAGCTGTAATTCTGATGGGTTTTCCTTTGTATGTAACTTGTTATTGTTGTTTTTCTTGTGGCTTTCAGTATTCTGTCTTTGTTTTGAGCATCTAGATTTTTTATTATGATATGGCATGGGGAGTTTCTTTTTTGATCTTGCGTTTTTGATGTTCTATGTGCTTCTTATATTTGTATGAGTGTGTCTGTTTTCAATTTGGGGAAATTTTCTTCTATAATTCTGTTGAAGATCTGGTCCATACCATTGTCCTGGGATTCTTCTCCTTCCTCTATTCCTATGATGTGGAGGTTTTCTCTCTTCATGGTGTCCCACATTTCCTGATTATTCCACTCCTGTGGGTTTTTTTTTTTTTCATAGTCTTTGCTTGAGCTCTTCAGTTCTTCCACATTACCTTCTAGGGTTAATATTCTATTTTCTACTTCATCCATTCTGTTACTGAGGCTTTCTCTTGCCCTTCCCTGTTGACTGGATGAGTATTTGATTTCCTTTTTCATTTTAGCCTGAGATTCCTTTAGTATTTTCATTTCTTTCTGGTGTTGACCATTCTCCCCTTTTAATTTTTCCATTTCCTTTTTCATTTCTGCCTGGGATTTTTCAGCATTGACATTTCCTTCCAGAGTTAATCATTCTCTCCCTTTAGATCCTTGATTTCTTTGAGTATATTTATGATTGTTCTTTTGAGATCTGTGTCCTGGGTTACCTGCGGGGGGGGGATCTCACTGTTGGAGTCCGCTATAGGACTGATAGACTTTGGTGGAGATTTCTTATTTGCTTTCCCCATGTTGTTGATTTTTCTTTGTGCTTTTGACATATGGGTTTGATTTGTTTTGCTTGTAATCTAATATGAAATTCAAGTGTTTCTTCCTTGCAATATAGCCTGTTCCTTTATTTTGAGTTGAGGGGTGGTGATTTGGCCCCAGCAACCTCACTGCTGCCTCAATGTCCCTGAAGATTCGAGCTCCCAGTGGTATGAGCCTGCTCTTATCTGGCCTGCTGTGGAATCTGGAAGGCGGATGACTACCTCCTCAGTGTCCCTGAAGAACTGAGCTCCTAGAGGGGTGGGCCCCTTCTTATCAGGCCTGAGGCTGAAGCCAAGGTTCTGCTGGCTGCTGCCTCAGCATCCCTGAAAACTTGAGTTCCCAGCAGTGTGGGCCTGGCCTGTGGCAGAAGCCAAGGTTCTGCTGCTGGCTGCTGCCTCATTGTCCCTGAAGACCCAAGTCCCCAACAGGGTGGGCCCCTTCTTATGGGGCCTACAGTGGAAACTGAGGTGCTGCTGGCTGCTGCCTCAGTGTCCCTGAAGACTAGAGTTCCCAGTGGTATGGGCCCAGCCTGTGGTGAAAGCCGAAGTACAGCTGGGTGCTGCCTCAGTGTCCCTGAAGACCCAAGTCCCCAGCAGGGTGGGCCTCTTCTTATGGGGCCTACAGTGGAAACTGAGGTGCTGCTGGCTGCTGCCTCAGCATCCCTGAAGACTCGAGTTCCCAGCAGTGTGGGCCTGGCCTGTGTCAAAATAGCTTTCTTTTGTCACTGTTCTCTAAACAACACAATCTAACAACTATTTTACATTCTATTTACATTTTATTATGTGTTGAAACACAATAAATGACAGCCACATGCTCAGAGAGGCAAATGGCTCACAAGTAGTTTAGAGAATCAAGTGTTTGAGGTAAGAGAAGTCTGCTTATCTTAAATTTCATCCAGAAATAAGTTGAGCAATATATAGTTTTGAAGTAATCCAAAGAAATCTAAATACCATTAAATAAAGGCCTTTCTTATGATATTGGAGTTTTGTCGCTCTTAGGGTGTTTTGGTCATGAGCAATAGACAAAGAGTCTATAAATAGAAAAGGTAGTGTAACATTAGAAAAAGTTAGTAACACTCAGTGGCCCAACAGTCACCATGGACACAGGCATTTTCCTTTTGTCCATTGGCCATTTTCAGGACACCAGACAATTCTCTATCCCTGGCTACAAAGTGATTACCATCATTCTAAGAATCCCATTTTGATATTAAGTATCTCCAAAGTAGGAAAGCATTTATTTCTGCAGATATTTTCCTTAATAAGTAATGATTTCCAGAAGTCTCCCAATGTATCTCAGGTCTCATTGGCCAAAATGGGTCATGCTTTAAGTTAGGGAGGACCTTCCCAGCCTACCAACATGGCATGCCCACATGGCTGGTCAGAAGCAGAAGCCCATAATCTCTGGGCATGATGCTGTCAGTTTTAGTCCCAGCCCTCAGTACTTCACATTGAGGTCCTTCTACGGAGAAGGAAAAAAGGCCATGGGAATGGTAACTGGACCCATGACCAATAGTTAACCTTCTGATCTTCAAGTGATGACTGACTGAATCACTGAATTTGATGTTGGAAGCTGCCTAGGAAACCCTCTTCAAAACTCAGCACTGCTGTCTGGGAATACATGTAAGCAAGTCATCTCATGTCACTGGGCCTTTGTGTTCAGATCCATCTAATAAAGACAAGACTTACTGATTAATGAAAAGTTCATGGTGTATGCTCCAGGACTGTGTATTTTCAGGTAGTCCTCACAATGGAACTATAAAATAGCAACTTTTGGAAACTTCATTTTTACAGATGAGGAAACTGACCTTTTGAGAGATTTGACCCCCAAAGTTGCTCAGCTAGTCTGCAGTAGACTCATGCTCGAGGCCATGAATAAGTGTATCCAACGGGACAGCCCAGATCTACCCAGCAAGTTCACTAACACTGAGAATGTGCTGCACTGTGCTCAGCCAGAACATGAAATGGAGGGAATTAGAGAAGGACAGTAGATGGAAGAGTCATGGAATTAGTAGATAAATAGAAAAGATGTGGACAGTTGTGATTCAGTTAAGTTTGCCATCTAAAATACATGGAATCCAGGGAAATCCAAATATTCAATGAACAATAAGTAAGACCATGTCCTAAATATTGCATGAAACTCATTTTTCCAAAAAGTATTTGTTGTTTATCTGAAATTCCTATCCCACTGCTATTTCTTCTGTATGTGTTGAGTCCAACAGTCCTAGATGGCCTGGGTGATGACCAGGCAGTGAGTGAGGTGGGGCAGTCAGAAGCAGTTGGTTCAGTGGAACTAGGTAGGGAGACAGAACTCAGCTGTGAGGAGTGTGTGTGTGTGTGTGTGTGTGTGTGCGTGCGTGCGCACGCGTGCATGCATATGCATGTACGTGTGATGTAATGTATCCATGTTTGCATTTTCCTTGGAAACAGGCCGGCAGGAACATAAAATGAGAAAATAGCCTAGCACAGAAAGCTGAATATTTGCTGCCACATGGAGGAAAACCCGAGCTACCCTGTGGTCTCAGCAGAGACTCGCTGTGTACTCCTTGATAAGCCACAGCATTTTTGTCACGCAGGAGTCAATATGAACACAGGTGAGATAACATACCTCCCTTATTTCCTCTACACGTGCAGAGAAGCTCATGTCAGCACGGTTTGTGATTCTCAGGGTTGAAGGAAGATCCTGGAACTGCATTTTTGTTCATTTTTGAATCAGTGGGAAAGAAAAATCCAAAGTATTCTTTCAAGATTGGAATTCTTTTCTAATTTCTTTGGAAGTACTCACATAATAATAATCATTGTGATCTTATAGTAGAAGTGTTGATTGCAACAAGCAGACTGTTTCCAAATCTTGACACGTACACCTAAATGTTACACTTTCTGGCTGAGAGCATTGTCCTCTGACTGAATCAGCAGAAATTAGCAAATTCAGACATCAGCTGTTTCTTCCTGTGTTTAGCAGGAAGTCTAAATCAGCCCAGGGATTCCACAGGATTCACTTTTTAAGGATTGCAGAAGCAGCACAGTCCCACCAGGGGTCTGAGCTCAGCCTAGTTTCCTTTTTGTGATCACCTTTGTGTTGAATTGGCAAATTAATGGAGCTGTAATTATCATTGGAGGGAGAAGTCTATTCCATTTAATTGAGTCTGCATATTTTGCTAATATAATAAATAAAACTTAAGAGAACAGAGAATTGTAGAGGGCGACATGGTTGGTACAGCCCATGTTATCCCCAGAGGCCACAGACACATCCTTCTAGGATGGTGCTGCCGAGTGAGCACCCATGAGGACAGCCCCACAGAGGACACAGTGAAGTATACACTGGATCCAGGAACTCAGCACACATTATAATCCAAGGCAGACTTCACAGTCAGTGGAAGGAAAATCATGAATTAATCATGTCCTTGTTGGACTATAAAGGGTTTCACATCCAGTGTCTCACTCTGTCCTTACTGTGTAGATTTACTCCGGTGTGGATAAGGGGCAATATTCAAACCCAGGTCCTAGTAAAAGGAGAGACAGCCTTTTCCACAGCAAGCCCCTACTATGAATTAATAACTGCGCAAATGCACCCTCTTGGCTACAGCTGCTGAAATTCCCATCATTAGTAACCCTTCTGTACCCAGATAGGGAAGAAAACAAAATTACATATTGTGTGAATGAGGTTAGACAAGTGACATGGAAAGAAAACAGACACCAATTCTTTGGGCATTTCATCCTGATTATTACCCTGAAAACCCATTGAGAAGAATTTTTCTTGGCATTCATTCACTCATTCATTTAAGTATAAATTAAACTTCAATGTACAAGACACTGTGATAAGAACTGTTTTAGTTGGACATAAAAGAAATTCTTTTCTTTTTAAATTTTTTTTTTTTTGGTGTTTTCCAGACAGGGTCTCCCTGTAGCCCCAGCTGACCTGGAACTCACTCTGTAGACCAGGCTGGCCTTGAACTCACAAAGATCCGCCTGCCTCTGCCTCCTGAGTGCTAGGATTAAAGGCATGCACCTGGCATCTGATTAGCAGTTAGATATGCCTTTTTCATTATGGGATAAAATTTCTATGATATTTACAAAATTTCTATGATATTTATTTGATATGAGACACATTTTAGAAGAGCTCTTTATATGGGAAATTATCTATCTTCCCTATCTTGGTGGCCTTAATATTTAATTCATAATGAAGTAGTCTTTTCTTTGCTCTAAGAGACCTTTGTTTTATTGTTAAATTTTATGTGATATTTTGTGTACAAATCTGTATCTATTTTGACTGGGTGAATGATAGCAAAGAATCTGATGTCTTTAGCAACAATCCAATTAAAAATTTATCAATAAAGATTTTCCCCTGGACCTTAAGAGGACTGTCCAGACCTCTCTGTGGCCAACTCTTGGTGAGAACAAATAACAGTATCTTTATAGGCCATGATGTTGTCTGCCTCTATATACGCAAAGGCTTCCTAAGGGAATGCAATTATAAGAATGTTATAATAGTATTTGATTAGAAAGAAATATGAAATCTCATGTGGGAGATGTTCATAGCAGTGGAGTGCCTTAATATATACCATACCCCACTCAAGAGGGCATAAGTGCAGGGTGTTGTGGCACACACCTTTAATCCCAGCACTCAGGAGGCAGAGGCAGGTGGGAATCCCTGGTGAGTTCAATGCCAGCCTGGTCTACCCTAGTGAGATCCAGGCCAGCTAGGACTAAAAAGGAGACCCTGCTTCGAAAAGGCAAAAAAAAAAAAAAAAAAAAAAAAAAAAAAAAAAAAAAAAAAAAAAAAAACCAACCACGAGGGCATAAGTAACATTTTGGTAAGAATTCTCTGTGAAATGGTACACATTATTGATTCAACACAATTCCTAGCATTAACTCTTGATTCATCTTAACAGAATGAGCTTTTGGTAAAATGGTAGTCTCAAACTGCCCCTAAAAATGTTCGCATAAAGAGACATAAATGACTATTGTAACTTTTTACATTTTCACAGGTTTACTTTACTGATTTCTGCTTTATTATCATGTCCAAGAACATAGCATGTATGATTTCAAAATGTTAAATTTTGCTAAAATTTTCTTTGGGCTGAGGCTATGGTATCTCCTGGCGATAATGCCTTTGAGTCATTCATATGCCCGTCAGATCATGCTTAGTTCATTATTGATGCTGAATTATGGTGGAGTCATCAGTTTTTCTTACTGAACATTTGTACAACACATGCAATGTTTTCCAGTCATACCCAGTCCCCTTCATACCCAACCCCTATCAGAACTCGTGCATTGCAAAGTCCAAGATTTGCCCTGTCCAATCAAGCTCCTAAATTCAAATGTCCTTCTGAGTAAAAAGATCTGCTGAAGTCTAGTCAGCATATCTAGGCATCAGTTTTGAAAGAGGGGCTTTAGTGTTATAATCTACATTAATTTATTTGTTCTTTCATATCCATACAGTCTCTTGTTCTCTTCTCTGAATACTATCCAGTTGTGCCTTTCTGTGGTAACCACCATCTGCTACATAGGAAAGCTTTTCTGCTGAGACTTGAGAGAGGCATTATGCTTGTAACAGGTTTCAGTAGAAGTAAGTTAAATTCTATGTCGATTTAAGCAGAATAATAGTTCTAGGTTCTCTCATGACCTGTGTAGCCAGTCTCTTAGGTTTTATATAAGTGTCAAGTATTTGTTCCATCTTTGTTTTTTTATTTTTTATTTTTACTTTTATTGATGCTTTGTGTAGTTCATACATCATTTTCCAATTCAGTTCAGGCATATATCCCCTTCCCTTCCCCCCACCCCAACCTTACCCATCTCAGATCATGCATTCTGCCGTAACTTTTCTGCATCTTTCTCTGTTTCTTTGTTTTGTTTTGTTTTGTTTTTCATTTTTTTTAACAATAAGTGATAATCCATGAGTACAAGCATCCTTCATGCAAAACCTATCTGCAGGCTGTTGTGCCCAAACACCTACAGCCCCACCATCCAGTGGGGGGTGACAGGTTGTTTGTTCAATCAAGTTGATCAAATGAGTGTCCAGACTACATTGCTGTAGTTTCACCATTCACCCCAATCGCAGCCCTTACATTCTACCACGCCCCCTCTTCCACACATTGTTCCCTAGGCTTAGAAAAGGGGCACAGGTAGATGAGAAGCAAAACAGTCTACTTTCTCTGGAGCTGTTGTCTTGGTCTCTAGTCAATTCTGGCACCAAGAAGATGTTGGCCAGGGGATCCAAGCCCCCACAAAAGGTAAAGGCTCCTTGCCTCCAAACTGGGATATCTGCAGGAAGAGAGGCGATAAGGCCCTGCTGTTGAAGACCTGATATAAATATGAGAAAGATGTATGGAGACCACACTTGCAAGTATACAGATGGTCTCTGGAATGCCAGAGAGTGTTACCAAAGGCCACTAAACCAATACAGCAAATATAGGTCTCCTTGAGTTAAGCAAGACTCCTCCGTCAGCACCAGCTACATCTCATCTGCCTGGAAATACTGTGCAGCAGTGGCAGCCATATGTCTGTATATCCCAAATCTAATTGGCTATTAGCTCTCTCCTTGGAGGAAAAACCCACGGCTGATGCCACAAGCCTACATCCTCTAATGGTTAGGAGATGTTATAAACCACACGAAGACCCTATCATACTTAACAGAAGAAAATGTAATTCATGGATTAACATACCATCCAAACATCTGTGTCTATACCAAAGTAACCTACCATTACAATTAGTACTGTTAAATACCTATATATCTAATTGCATGTGCTTCATTAGTAGGATCAAAAGGTTATACCTGGTCAAGCTGGCAGCCCATGAATGAAAACAGCCAGAATTGTTCCATCTTTGTAATGAAGACTTTAAATCCAACCAGAGAGTGGACATTTGTGTCAGTATTACACCAATTTTTGCTGAAGGCATTTTAGGATGTTTTCAGTTTGATGTTCACATATTTAGGATTATTTTGTCTTCCTCTTTGATGGGTCTTTTTATCCTTGTGTAAGGCAAAATTTTTCTCCAATAATTTAACTTCGAGTCTATTTTCATTAAATACTAATGTGGCCAGTTTTCTCCTTTAAGATTTTGTGTAAGGGAAAACATGGATCCAGTTTCATTATTCTGTGTTTACACACAAATTCAGCAGCAACATAGATAAAGAAGATGTATTTTATCATATATGTATTTGAGACAGTGCCCCCACTCTAAATCACTGGCTGGCTTGGAACTCTCTACAGATACCAGGATGGCCTCAAAAAAAAAAAGAGATGTATCTGCCTCTGCATCCTGAATGCTACTATTAAAGATATGTGATACCATACCTGGCACCAGTATAAATTTACAAAATATTTATAACAGTTATTTCATGTCACTGATGACTGTAGAACTGAAGATTTCAATCTGCAAATTTGTTTTAAAATTTATTTCTTGATTTATGTGTGGAGTGTATATATGCATATTTTGGAATAATATAAAATAAAGGGAGAAAAATAAAAGAGAGAAAAACCTATTGAAAAAAAAGAAATTCTGGTATTTGTCCTCATGGGGTGAAAAATATTGGGAAAGAGATAAACAGATAACAAAAACTTTGATTATCTAATCCTTGACTGTGGAAGGTGCTGTAGACAATAATAATAGCATATTTGAGGGACAAAATTCCAGATGCTTCCTCTAGTTTAGAGTACGCCATTCAAGGTGGTGATGTGAAAAAGGAGAGACTCTACAGACAAAGTGAGGGAAGAAGTAATTTGAGTGGAGACAAGAGAAAGAGTACATTTCTCTTAAGTCTCCACTCAAATTACTTCTTCCCTCACTTTGTCTGTAGAGTCTCTCCTTTTTGACATCACCAATGGAAAAAAAAACTGAGAGAAAGATGCAGGACAGTTATGGAAAAATGCATGATCTAGGATGGGGTGGGGGTAGGGGGGAAGGGAAAGGGAAATATGCCTGAACTGAATTGGAAAATGATGTATGAAATGCACAGAGCATCAATAAAAAATAATAAATAAATAAATAAATAAATAATAAAAAATAAAGAGAAAGAGTACAGTCCTATGTGGGGTATGGTAGCGAATGCCTTTAATCCTATCCCTTAGAGCAAAGGCAGGTGAATTTCTGCTAGATGGAGGCCACCCTGGTCCACATTGTGACTTCCAGATGTGCTGGGTCTGGGAACAAAACAAAAACATAAACAAAAGAGTACAGTCCTTTCCAGAATCCAAAAGACGCAATGGAGTAGGAATGAGAGAGGAGGAGTGAGAGGAAGCTGAGAGTAGAGGTAGGCTGGTGGTGAAGAAACAGTCTGTGTAGACAGAGACTCCAATGCTCAGCTGTGACAGAGACCAACCACTGAGCTGTGACAGAGACCATCAGAAGAGTGGGTCACCAAAAGGACTGAGGTGAATCTAGCTTCTCCCAACACGTAGTGAGGCTGACAGCCACCTAACACACCATGTTAAACTGCGTCCACCAGTAATCTAGGCACGAAATTTCACCTCTACTTTCCTGCCAGCATGGGTGGGCTTCATTTCCACATGGGAACATGGAAGAGCAAACCAAAGCTGCCGTTTAGATACGTCAAAATGGTTTTCCCAAATTCTAATGGAGACCTTGCCAGAAACTGGTGAGTTTCAGCTACCCACGAGGACTGTTCTGGGATAAAGCCACACTTTCTCCCACAGTCTTCTTTGCTGTTTGTGGCTGGGTAAGCACTCTAGCTTGGCAGCAGGCCATCACCAGGCACTGATTAACAGCCGCTGTGACAGAAGTTCTACAGTTTGATTTTTTTTCCTGGAACCTAAAAGGGGTCTTCCTTTATGATTTTTTTATTAGAGTGCAAATATTGTAGCTCCATAAACACATGATTTATAGCTGACAGGTTAGCACTTGCTGTGAGAGGCCCCGAGTTTTCAGTTCTCTCCAGCCTCTTTCCATCTTGCTCTCAGGATGTCCTGGCCAGCTGTTTGGAGGTGCTTAGCCTCACTGTGTGTACACACAAGGGCAGCAATAGCAAAATCACTAGGAAGCGAGAGTTCTTCCCAAGTCTCCTGACAGGTCTTTCCTGTCCCTTTTGATTCTATGTCTTTCCCAAAAACTCCCCACCGAGTCCCCTGCTGTGAGGCACCCATTGGCAGGGTCTATCCCTATAAGCCACAGCCTTTGTTTTGGTAATTTTTTATTGAATTTTTTGTGTGTTTTATACAAAACATTTTAATCATCTTTACCCCCCTTTCCGGGTTGGCACCACCTCCGCTTCCCCGTTGGATCCACTCACGCTCATTTGCCTTAAGGCCTAAGCCTTTAGTGTCCCTAGATATCCCTCAGGGCAGGTTCTTTCACTGAGATCTAGTCAGCCTAACTAGAGTCCTTCCATTTAAGATCAGCTCTTCCTCACGCAGCTGTAATCAGTTGCCAATAGTTCTTCAGCTAAGATTAGATTCTGCTGCCCATTTCTACAACAGGTTTTAGTGTGCATGGGTCTTATGCATGCTGTCACATTGCTGTAGGATCAGATGAAGAAGGTCCCAGGAGCCTGTAGGACTTTATTTCCATATGGAAATACACTTTCTTCCTGGCTCTTAGAATCTTTCTTCCCCCTCTTCTGCAATGGTCCCTGAGCCCTGGGTGGGTGGAGTTTAATACAGGAGTCCATCCGAGGACCCACACTCTGTAGACTCTTATTCTCCAGCCTTTGGCCAGCTGTGTCCTTTTGTGTTCCTGGCCCTCTTTTGCATGAGGGAGCTCCATTGTCTAGGAAGCGACAGACTTGGGGTTTTCTCTAAGATCTGTAGCCTTTCTCTAGCGGTGTACTTGTCTATGTTTACAGTACCACACTTTTTTCCTCCCTGTTTCTTCCTGTTGAGTGGGCTTTAAGTCCAACTACATAGATAAAAGTGCCCTTACTGCCCCAACACAGTTTGCCACATGGGTCATTGTGGTTATTGAGCCTTAAAGCTGTGCTTGGACCATTGGTTGATGCTATGCTCTCCCTTAGCATCTTGCATAGTGCTTTCCACAGCTTTGAGAGCTATTCTTCAGGGGAGGTGGCTTCCAGGTGGCTTCCAGCTCCATTGCTTCAAATTCTGTCTCCAAAGTATGTCCTATCTTCAACAGAAATGTCTCACCTTCAAGTTCCAGGAAGCAGTCAAGAGCTGTGGCAATGGTGTGAATAATTTGGGGAGTCTCCTGGACTACTCTGGCCAAAAACTCAAAGGGAGGTTTCTGTCTTGCACTCTTTCTTGTTATGTAGGCTTCAGCTATGTACATGGACTCATGTAGAGATATTGTATGTGTAATTTCTCAGTAGGTTTTTGCACTGATATGATTCTGTTTGTTTGCACTATCTAAGCATTATATATCTCTTTTCTCCTTGTCTAATTCTCCCTCCACACCTTACCTGGTTAAAGTATTTTTAACTGCTAAGAAACCAAAATTAAGATATTTGTTACTAGAAAGATGAATTCAGAACATATTATTGACTATGGCTTTATAGGTCAGCTCTTTCCCAGTTCCTGAGAGGCAGAAGTAAACATACAGAAATAGTGGCTATCATAAAGTACATTCTCGAGGCAGGAAATGAAATTAGGACTGGAGAGATGGCTCAGTGGGAAAGAGCACTGGCTGCCCTGGCAGAGAATCCAGGTTCTGTTCCCAGTGCCTATGTGGTGGCCAACAACTGTCTGTAACACTTCACTTCCAGGGGATCAGACACCCTCGTCTGACCTCTGCAAGAACTGCACAACATGGGTGGACCTACTTACATGCAGGTATATACTCATACACATATAACTTAAAAAAAGAATGGTTGTACAAATCAGAGGACATTCATTCCTCTAGTTATGTCCTAGAACCATCTGTCTCCTGGAACTGTGCTGACCAAACTGTCTTGCTGCAGTTCTGTCCCTGGAACTGGGTCCAAGGTCACATGTCCCTCTCAGTCTTCTTTGCTTACAATGGAGATAGGTACATGGCCTTTGATATGTTAATTCTTAAGCATGGTCACATTCATTCATTCATTAATTCATTATCTTTTTGGGTGGAGTATGGAACTGGATTGAGGTTGTCAAGGAAATGAGATCAGGTGCCCAGGTCACATGACACAAGGGAACATGTTTTTGCTGGAGTTAATTTAAAGTCATTATTCATCCAGATTATGTCCATTTATAAAAGTCACTCCCACAAGAGGGGGCTGGCATTTCTGCAGCCGGAGCCACTCCTTCATGTGGGCAGTTCAACCAAAGAACAAATGATGTCATCTTAGACTGCTAAGAACTGCAATAAAGAAACAACAGGACTTCTAGATTCAACATGGGTTAAAAGGCTAGCTAGAAAACACCTTGAGTGAAATCCGAGGTAATTTAATATATTTTCAAAGGTCTGCAGAGGAAGAAGTGATATTGCTTTCCAAAATACTTTTAAAAAAGTCTTTTCAGTTGCTATAGTCATAAATTACTTGTCATCTTGGGAAGTGGTTACAGGTCAATCATTCACATGTGTGTGGTAATTATTGAGGGTGGCCTGTTTCACCCAGCTCCTATTTTACTTTGAATATATCAAAGGCTATCTTTTTGTCAAGGGCAATTTAAATTAAATAAATGATGCCATTATTATTTCAAATATCAAAAGATATTATTATGTTTGTGTAATTTATGCTGGGAAAAAAATATATATATATAGTATATGAGAATGCACCTGTTAAAAGCTGTCTGAAGTAGCAGTTTCTAAGTGACTTTGAAGTGGAACTATTACGTCAGCTAGAAGTAACCATGGCAATCCCTTACAGACTGAGAAGGCACTAACAAACTCTTGTGTCATTTTGCTTTCTTCTGATTCTAAGAATTTTAGTTCATAAGTTTATATTCCCACAGCTCAAAGAAGGCTGGACTGCATTATAGCTTTCTGGTAAAGTGAACAGTTATTATCTTGAGGCAGAAGAAATATATTTTTGACAGAGAAGCAAAGGTTGAGCTAGGTATTATCAGCTTTTCTAACACTAAAATGAAAAAATAAATGAGCAAAGGATTTGTGTTT
Organism: Rhizomys pruinosus; assembly: GCA_009823505.1. NCBI lineage: Eukaryota > Metazoa > Chordata > Mammalia > Rodentia > Spalacidae > Rhizomys > Rhizomys pruinosus. The sequence continues at coordinate 1,089,143 of VZQC01002241.1, read as the reverse complement.
CATATAATAGAGGTTTAGTGTCAGAAGCAACCATCCTTAGTGGAAAAATGTTTAATACTCCCTCTTTAATCAAAACTAAATTCCTCATGAATGACTAGTTGATAAAAAGAAAGAAATGTCTATTAGTAACTTAACACACAATGTAAAATTGACCCTCAAATCCCAAAAAAGCAAGCAAAGCTGACTGAGTGTGGTCTAAGCATGGGATTGTGGTTTTGATAAACACAGTACAATCTCAAATGCCAAATTTCCCATCCAGGGAGACAAGGGGCAGCCTTGGACAGCAGGATCTTCACTAGCTGCCATTGTCCCAGAAGCTTGTGTGTGAATACTAAAGTGTCCTGGCATCTCATCCTCACATCATTTTTATGTATGTGGTTTGTGCATTCCATTATCCTCCTTTATTTTTCGTGAACTCTATGCTGAGAATTACTTATGCATAAAGATTATGTCAGAATCCTTCCTTTCCAACACTTTTCCTCAGAGTCAATAAAAGAGATAATAACTATATAACAATAAAAGAGATAATAGCTAAGAGAGAATGAACTGGCCTAAGTTTTCAGAAATGCTACAGCAGTTTCTATATTCAGGGAAGAGTCATATCATGGTGTGGTGGATTGAATGAGAATGTCCACCATAGGCCCCAAGTACTCAGACATTTTGTCCCCAGTTGGTAGCCCTGTTTTGAGAGGTCTTAGAAGATGTGGCCATGCTGGAGGAAGATCATCACTGGGGATAGATTTAGAGAGAATAAAAACCTTGCGAGCTCCACAGTCTGCTTCCTGTGCCTGCTTGAAAATGTGGCCTCTGCTTCCTGTGCCTGCTTGAAGGTGTGGCCTCTGCTTCCTGTCTGCTTAAAGGTGTGGCCTCTGCTTCCTGTCTGCTTGAAGGTGTGGCCTCTGCTTCCTGTGCCTGCCTAAAGGTGTGGCCTCTGCTTCCTGTGCCTGCTTGAAGATGTGGCCTCTGCTTCCTGTGCCGGCTTGAAGGTGTGGCCTCTGCTTCCTGTCTGCTTGAAGGTGTGGCCTCTGCTTCCTATCTGCTTGAAGGTGTGGCCTCTGCTTTCTGTGCCTGCTTGAAGGTGTGGCCTCTGCTTCCTGTGCCTGCTTGAAGGTGTGGCCTCTGCTTCCTGTGCCTGCTTGAAGGTGTGGCCTCTGCTTCCTGTGCCTGCTTGAAGGTGTGGCCTCTGCTTCCTGTGCCTGCTTGAAGGTGTGGCCTCTGCTTCCTGTGCCTGCTTGAAGGTGTGGCCTCTGCTTCCTGTGCCTGCTTGAAGGTGTGGCCTCTGCTTCCTGTGCCTGCTTGAAGGTGTGGCCTCTGCTTCCTGTGCCTGCTTGAAGGTGTGGCCTCTGCTTCCTGTGCCTGCTTGAAGGTGTGGCCTCTGCTTCCTGTGCCTGCTTGAAGGTGTGGCCTCTGCTTCCTGTGCCTGCTTGAAGGTGTGGCCTCTGCTTCCTGTGCCTGCTTGAAGGTGTGGCCTCTGCTTCCTGTGCCTGCTTGAAGGTGTGGCCTCTGCTTCCTGTGCCTGCTTGAAGGTGTGGCCTCTGCTTCCTGTGCCTGCTTGAAGGTGTGGCCTCTGCTTCCTGTGCCTGCTTGAAGGTGTGGCCTCTGCTTCCTGTGCCTGCTTGAAGGTGTGGCCTCTGCTTCCTGTGCCTGCTTGAAGGTGTGGCCTCTGCTTCCTGTGCCTGCTTGAAGGTGTGGCCTCTGCTTCCTGTGCCTGCTTGAAGGTGTGGCCTCTGCTTCCTGTGCCTGCTTGAAGGTGTGGCCTCTGCTTCCTGTGCCTGCTTGAAGGTGTGGCCTCTGCTTCCTGTGCCTGCTTGAAGGTGTGGCCTCTGCTTCCTGTGCCTGCTTGAAGGTGTGGCCTCTGCTTCCTGTGCCTGCTTGAAGGTGTGGCCTCTGCTTCCTGTGCCTGCTTGAAGGTGTGGCCTCTGCTTCCTGTGCCTGCTTGAAGGTGTGGCCTCTGCTTCCTGTGCCTGCTTGAAGGTGTGGCCTCTGCTTCCTGTGCCTGCTTGAAGGTGTGGCCTCTGCTTCCTGTGCCTGCTTGAAGGTGTGGCCTCTGCTTCCTGTGCCTGCTTGAAGGTGTGGCCTCTGCTTCCTGTGCCTGCTTGAAGGTGTGGCCTCTGCTTCCTGTGCCTGCTTGAAGGTGTGGCCTCTGCTTCCTGTGCCTGCTTGAAGGTGTGGCCTCTGCTTCCTGTGCCTGCTTGAAGGTGTGGCCTCTGCTTCCTGTGCCTGCTTGAAGGTGTGGCCTCTGCTTCCTGTGCCTGCTTGAAGGTGTGGCCTCTGCTTCCTGTGCCTGCTTGAAGGTGTGGCCTCTGCTTCCTGTGCCTGCTTGAAGGTGTGGCCTCTGCTTCCTGTGCCTGCTTGAAGGTGTGGCCTCTGCTTCCTGTGCCTGCTTGAAGGTGTGGCCTCTGCTTCCTGTGCCTGCTTGAAGGTGTGGCCTCTGCTTCCTGTGCCTGCTTGAAGGTGTGGCCTCTGCTTCCTGTGCCTGCTTGAAGGTGTGGCCTCTGCTTCCTGTGCCTGCTTGAAGGTGTGGCCTCTGCTTCCTGTGCCTGCTTGAAGGTGTGGCCTCTGCTTCCTGTGCCTGCTTGAAGGTGTGGCCTCTGCTTCCTGTGCCTGCTTGAAGGTGTGGCCTCTGCTTCCTGTGCCTGCTTGAAGGTGTGGCCTCTGCTTCCTGTGCCTGCTTGAAGGTGTGGCCTCTGCTTCCTGTGCCTGCTTGAAGGTGTGGCCTCTGCTTCCTGTGCCTGCTTGAAGGTGTGGCCTCTGCTTCCTGTGCCTGCTTGAAGGTGTGGCCTCTGCTTCCTGTGCCTGCTTGAAGGTGTGGCCTCTGCTTCCTGTGCCTGCTTGAAGGTGTGGCCTCTGCTTCCTGTGCCTGCTTGAAGGTGTGGCCTCTGCTTCCTGTGCCTGCTTGAAGGTGTGGCCTCTGCTTCCTGTGCCTGCTTGAAGGTGTGGCCTCTGCTTCCTGTGCCTGCTTGAAGGTGTGGCCTCTGCTTCCTGTGCCTGCTTGAAGGTGTGGCCTCTGCTTCCTGTGCCTGCTTGAAGGTGTGGCCTCTGCTTCCTGTGCCTGCTTGAAGGTGTGGCCTCTGCTTCCTGTGCCTGCTTGAAGGTGTGGCCTCTGCTTCCTGTGCCTGCTTGAAGGTGTGGCCTCTGCTTCCTGTGCCTGCTTGAAGGTGTGGCCTCTGCTTCCTGTGCCTGCTTGAAGGTGTGGCCTCTGCTTCCTGTGCCTGCTTGAAGGTGTGGCCTCTGCTTCCTGTGCCTGCTTGAAGGTGTGGCCTCTGCTTCCTGTGCCTGCTTGAAGGTGTGGCCTCTGCTTCCTGTGCCTGCTTGAAGGTGTGGCCTCTGCTTCCTGTGCCTGCTTGAAGGTGTGGCCTCTGCTTCCTGTGCCTGCTTGAAGGTGTGGCCTCTGCTTCCTGTGCCTGCTTGAAGGTGTGGCCTCTGCTTCCTGTGCCTGCTTGAAGGTGTGGCCTCTGCTTCCTGTGCCTGCTTGAAGGTGTGGCCTCTGCTTCCTGTGCCTGCTTGAAGGTGTGGCCTCTGCTTCCTGTGCCTGCTTGAAGGTGTGGCCTCTGCTTCCTGTGCCTGCTTGAAGGTGTGGCCTCTGCTTCCTGTGCCTGCTTGAAGGTGTGGCCTCTGCTTCCTGTGCCTGCTTGAAGGTGTGGCCTCTGCTTCCTGTGCCTGCTTGAAGGTGTGGCCTCTGCTTCCTGTGCCTGCTTGAAGGTGTGGCCTCTGCTTCCTGTGCCTGCTTGAAGGTGTGGCCTCTGCTTCCTGTGCCTGCTTGAAGGTGTGGCCTCTGCTTCCTGTGCCTGCTTGAAGGTGTGGCCTCTGCTTCCTGTGCCTGCTTGAAGGTGTGGCCTCTGCTTCCTGTGCCTGCTTGAAGGTGTGGCCTCTGCTTCCTGTGCCTGCTTGAAGGTGTGGCCTCTGCTTCCTGTGCCTGCTTGAAGGTGTGGCCTCTGCTTCCTGTGCCTGCTTGAAGGTGTGGCCTCTGCTTCCTGTGCCTGCTTGAAGGTGTGGCCTCTGCTTCCTGTGCCTGCTTGAAGGTGTGGCCTCTGCTTCCTGTGCCTGCTTGAAGGTGTGGCCTCTGCTTCCTGTGCCTGCTTGAAGGTGTGGCCTCTGCTTCCTGTGCCTGCTTGAAGGTGTGGCCTCTGCTTCCTGTGCCTGCTTGAAGGTGTGGCCTCTGCTTCCTGTGCCTGCTTGAAGGTGTGGCCTCTGCTTCCTGTGCCTGCTTGAAGGTGTGGCCTCTGCTTCCTGTGCCTGCTTGAAGGTGTGGCCTCTGCTTCCTGTGCCTGCTTGAAGGTGTGGCCTCTGCTTCCTGTGCCTGCTTGAAGGTGTGGCCTCTGCTTCCTGTGCCTGCTTGAAGGTGTGGCCTCTGCTTCCTGTGCCTGCTTGAAGGTGTGGCCTCTGCTTCCTGTGCCTGCTTGAAGGTGTGGCCTCTGCTTCCTGTGCCTGCTTGAAGGTGTGGCCTCTGCTTCCTGTGCCTGCTTGAAGGTGTGGCCTCTGCTTCCTGTGCCTGCTTGAAGGTGTGGCCTCTGCTTCCTGTGCCTGCTTGAAGGTGTGGCCTCTGCTTCCTGTGCCTGCTTGAAGGTGTGGCCTCTGCTTCCTGTGCCTGCTTGAAGGTGTGGCCTCTGCTTCCTGTGCCTGCTTGAAGGTGTGGCCTCTGCTTCCTGTGCCTGCTTGAAGGTGTGGCCTCTGCTTCCTGTGCCTGCTTGAAGGTGTGGCCTCTGCTTCCTGTGCCTGCTTGAAGGTGTGGCCTCTGCTTCCTGTGCCTGCTTGAAGGTGTGGCCTCTGCTTCCTGTGCCTGCTTGAAGGTGTGGCCTCTGCTTCCTGTGCCTGCTTGAAGGTGTGGCCTCTGCTTCCTGTGCCTGCTTGAAGGTGTGGCCTCTGCTTCCTGTGCCTGCTTGAAGGTGTGGCCTCTGCTTCCTGTGCCTGCTTGAAGGTGTGGCCTCTGCTTCCTGTGCCTGCTTGAAGGTGTGGCCTCTGCTTCCTGTGCCTGCTTGAAGGTGTGGCCTCTGCTTCCTGTGCCTGCTTGAAGGTGTGGCCTCTGCTTCCTGTGCCTGCTTGAAGGTGTGGCCTCTGCTTCCTGTGCCTGCTTGAAGGTGTGGCCTCTGCTTCCTGTGCCTGCTTGAAGGTGTGGCCTCTGCTTCCTGTGCCTGCTTGAAGGTGTGGCCTCTGCTTCCTGTGCCTGCTTGAAGGTGTGGCCTCTGCTTCCTGTGCCTGCTTGAAGGTGTGGCCTCTGCTTCCTGTGCCTGCTTGAAGGTGTGGCCTCTGCTTCCTGTGCCTGCTTGAAGGTGTGGCCTCTGCTTCCTGTGCCTGCTTGAAGGTGTGGCCTCTGCTTCCTGTGCCTGCTTGAAGGTGTGGCCTCTGCTTCCTGTGCCTGCTTGAAGGTGTGGCCTCTGCTTCCTGTGCCTGCTTGAAGGTGTGGCCTCTGCTTCCTGTGCCTGCTTGAAGGTGTGGCCTCTGCTTCCTGTGCCTGCTTGAAGGTGTGGCCTCTGCTTCCTGTGCCTGCTTGAAGGTGTGGCCTCTGCTTCCTGTGCCTGCTTGAAGGTGTGGCCTCTGCTTCCTGTGCCTGCTTGAAGGTGTGGCCTCTGCTTCCTGTGCCTGCTTGAAGGTGTGGCCTCTGCTTCCTGTGCCTGCTTGAAGGTGTGGCCTCTGCTTCCTGTGCCTGCTTGAAGGTGTGGCCTCTGCTTCCTGTGCCTGCTTGAAGGTGTGGCCTCTGCTTCCTGTGCCTGCTTGAAGGTGTGGCCTCTGCTTCCTGTGCCTGCTTGAAGGTGTGGCCTCTGCTTCCTGTGCCTGCTTGAAGGTGTGGCCTCTGCTTCCTGTGCCTGCTTGAAGGTGTGGCCTCTGCTTCCTGTGCCTGCTTGAAGGTGTGGCCTCTGCTTCCTGTGCCTGCTTGAAGGTGTGGCCTCTGCTTCCTGTGCCTGCTTGAAGGTGTGGCCTCTGCTTCCTGTGCCTGCTTGAAGGTGTGGCCTCTGCTTCCTGTGCCTGCTTGAAGGTGTGGCCTCTGCTTCCTGTGCCTGCTTGAAGGTGTGGCCTCTGCTTCCTGTGCCTGCTTGAAGGTGTGGCCTCTGCTTCCTGTGCCTGCTTGAAGGTGTGGCCTCTGCTTCCTGTGCCTGCTTGAAGGTGTGGCCTCTGCTTCCTGTGCCTGCTTGAAGGTGTGGCCTCTGCTTCCTGTGCCTGCTTGAAGGTGTGGCCTCTGCTTCCTGTGCCTGCTTGAAGGTGTGGCCTCTGCTTCCTGTGCCTGCTTGAAGGTGTGGCCTCTGCTTCCTGTGCCTGCTTGAAGGTGTGGCCTCTGCTTCCTGTGCCTGCTTGAAGGTGTGGCCTCTGCTTCCTGTGCCTGCTTGAAGGTGTGGCCTCTGCTTCCTGTGCCTGCTTGAAGGTGTGGCCTCTGCTTCCTGTGCCTGCTTGAAGGTGTGGCCTCTGCTTCCTGTGCCTGCTTGAAGGTGTGGCCTCTGCTTCCTGTGCCTGCTTGAAGGTGTGGCCTCTGCTTCCTGTGCCTGCTTGAAGGTGTGGCCTCTGCTTCCTGTGCCTGCTTGAAGGTGTGGCCTCTGCTTCCTGTGCCTGCTTGAAGGTGTGGCCTCTGCTTCCTGTGCCTGCTTGAAGGTGTGGCCTCTGCTTCCTGTGCCTGCTTGAAGGTGTGGCCTCTGCTTCCTGTGCCTGCTTGAAGGTGTGGCCTCTGCTTCCTGTGCCTGCTTGAAGGTGTGGCCTCTGCTTCCTGTGCCTGCTTGAAGGTGTGGCCTCTGCTTCCTGTGCCTGCTTGAAGGTGTGGCCTCTGCTTCCTGTGCCTGCTTGAAGGTGTGGCCTCTGCTTNAAGACAAAAAAAAAAAAAAAAGGAAAGAAATAGTGACATCAACTGTAGTATCAACCCCAAATTATTATGAAATGTTTTCAAAGATAAGTGTGTGACATTTGTAGGCGTGCAGAAAAGGCTGTAAGTACAGTGTAGTTTGCTGTACTGTGTCCTATCTATTAGTGAAGACTGCTTTGGGCACAGTAGCTCTTCAAGTTCCACATTCCAGGGTTATATTTGGGAACTTATTTTGATTCGTTGAAATTATGTTTTGTCACCGCTGTTATACACATATACATTGCTTATTTTTCTAATATGACAAAATATACAAAATAATAACTTAAGGAAGGAAGAGTTTGTCTTGAATCATAATCTGAGGGGACATTCCCACATTGATGGAGAAGAGGTTTTTAACATTTCATCCACATTCAGGAAACAGAGAAGGATGAATTCTGTGCCGAAGTCACTGAGTTTTCTGTGCTCAGGCTGGGACCTGGCTCCTGGAATGGTGCTGCCCACATTACTGTATGAGAATGGTGCTACCCACATTAGGGTACGTGAATGGTGCTGCCCACATTAGGGTACATGAATGGTGCTGCCCACAATAGGGTACATGAATGGTGCCGCCCACATTAGGGTACGTGAATGGTGCCGCCCACATTAGGGACCTGAATGGTGCTGCCCACATTAAGGTATGTGAATGGTGCTGCCTACATTGGGGTATGAGAATAGTGCTGCCCACATTAGGGTATGTGAATGGTGCTGCCCACATTAGGGTATGTGAATGGTGCTGCCCACATTAGGGTATGTGAATGGTGCTGCCCACATTAGGGTACATCTCTCCTATCCATTAAACTCCATGGAAACACACTCACAAACAGACCTAGAGGTTTGTCTCCTGGGTGATTCTAAATTCAATCTAGTTGACAGGGAAGGCTAACTATCTCCATAGTAACCACGTTTATCTATCAGTTAGGTCAGAGGGCACACAAATTTTGACCTATTAACACTTAAACTCAAGCTGGCATTTCAATTCCCAATGCAATATTGGTAGAGTCCTGGAGCTTTATAAAATATTGGAAGGATATTCTCTTCTTATGTAAGTGTCCATCCTGTGATCTCAATTCTTCTATGATGATGGTCCATTTCTGTACTCTATTTTGCAATAGGCTTTTACCTAAAGAGTCTCCAGAGGGGTCACTAAGATATGAATACTATTCTGTCCCTTTGAGTCCTTGTAGGGTTTGGACCTTAAATGTCTCCAGACGTCCATGTACCAAAGTCTTGGTCTCTAGCTTCTGTTGCTTTCTAGAGATCATGAAACAGAATCTACTAGAACAAAATCCATTGGCCATGTACCCTTAGGAGGATATTGGTACCCAGGTCCATTTCCTGGGTCCTATGAGATGAGTGGTATATATTTGCTATATATTCTTGTCCAAAGCAGTGTGGCCTGAACTTCTGGAACTGTGGACCAAAGCTCTCCTGAGATGACCCTCCTGAGTGTTCTGTCATAGCCTTGGCTTGTAACACCAGAGTCAGGACTTTATCCAATGAATGACTGTGCTTGAAAAGATTGGCTACAATATTCCTTTTCATGAGGGTCAGTCATTCAGTCTTTGAGGTCAAAGACTGTGTAGAATATACTGTTTGTAAGTGTACATTTTATACAGAAAGTATTTCTGGTTCATCTTCATTAAATTGTTGGTAAAAGGAAACAGGAAATATTGCATCAAGCTTCCAAGGATTTTCTAGGTGAAAAGAAAATTTTATTATTTTTTTTTTAAATCTTGCTGCTGGCCATCATAAAAGCCACTTCAAATTGATATACCTTCTACCCATAATAATAATATAAAGAATAAAATAAGAATTAAAAAGAAACTGGATATTTGGCATTGTGCTAGAATTGAAAGTAGAACAAAAGAAGAGCCACCTGTCAAAGAGAAGGTTGAAGAGCTGAAAATCAAATTTTAATGGATCAAAAGTGAAGAGCTGCCAGATTTCTGGTGGGGGCATGGGCAGTGATGAAGTGGTAGGGGCATGGGCAGTGATGGAGTGGTGGGGATATGGGCAGTGATGGAGTGGTGGGGCATGGGCAGTGATGGAGTGGTGGGGGTATGGACAGTGATGGAGTGGTGGGGCATGGACAGTGATGGAGTGGTGGGG